>ABLG01001598.1:0-33010 GCA_000172435.1 Meloidogyne hapla
TGAATATTTTTAATTTTGATATAATTAGAAGAGATAAATTGAATAAAACCAAAAAAAAATATTTTAAAATAAATCAAAAAATTATAAATTTTTTGATTTATTTAATTTTTGTTCAAGTTAGTAACTAACTCCTTAAAGAATTTTTTAAAATTAATTTTCTTTTATTTTTTAAAAATAAATGACTAAATTTTAATATTTTTATTAAAAAATTTTTTCTCAAATAATTTTAATAATTTCCAACTTTTTATTTAAGATTACTTAATTTTTAAAAATAAATTTAATTTAACTAATAAAGATGAATTGTCAATGTCGTAAGTCTATTAATTTTTATTTTATAAAAATAATTAATTAATTTTTAAAGATTGTTGCAAACAAAATATTTGTTGTAAAAGTGGTGTTGATTGTTATAATGGTTTTTAAAAAATTAAATTATTTTTAATTGAATAATTTTTAATTAAATAGATGACTGTAACAACTGTAAATGTTCAAAATGTTGTTGCTTTTCTAAAAGTTGTGGAACAATTTGTGGTGAAGGTGGAAAAATGTGTTGTGCCAAATGAGAGATAAAATGAAAAAAATGAGAGATTTATAGGAATGAATGAAAATTAAATAAATTAATTAATGAAATATATTTTTGGAAAATTAAAAATAAATTAAATATTTGGAATTTTTGAAATAAATTTTTTTAAATATAAATTTGGATTTTGAATAGATTTATTTTTCTATAAATTTGAAAAAATAATTTAAAAAATCTCTAAATTACCAAAAGAAAATTAAAAAGAAAATCCTCAAAACACATTAAAATATTACAAAGATCCTTGAAAAAAAACTTACTCAATTATAGACATAAAATAGAATTTATATACAATTTAAAAAGTTTTTTGGCTTGCTTGGAATTGAACTTTAAACAAAAACCCGACATTCGCAGAATCTATGCGAGAACACTAACCATTGCGCCATGCAGACGACACAAACTCTCTCTCAAGCTTTCTATTTTATTAAAAATATTGCACTTAAAAAAGCATTAAAGCTTTATAAAAATCCTCATCCTTAAAAAACAAACTTAATTATTGACTTTAAATTAAATATGTACTAAAATTTGAAAAAAATTTTTGCTCTGTATGGATCGTACTATAATAGGAAGACTGACATTTACCTTGCAAGCCAATTCATCAGAGTCTACAAGATTTTCCATCAGAAATTGGGCCCAATCCAGTAGAATAAAATTGTTTAAATCACTGAAAAGTAAAGTTGAAAAATTTTATATTTAATGTTTAGGTAAATATACCCATTAGGCTCTCCATGTCTATTTTGCACAAGAATTCTCAAATCATTATTGTATTCTTTAATCTGTTCAGCCTTGTTGCCGATCTTAAAAAATATTTTTAGTAAGATAATTTTGCTAAAATTGTGGGGGAAGGTTTGATTATTGGATTTAAAAAACTCACTTCAGGAAGTGTGATGACTACAAATTGTGGGATTGAATATTGGTAAACACAGTCATCTTTAGGCTTTTGAAAGTTACACCCAATCAAATTCTCTTCAAACCAGCTTTTAAGTTTTCTAGTAGAATCGAGCGAAGGTTTTTCATCTTGATTAATAAGATCATATCCATAAAGAATGAAGATGTAATCGAATTCGAAAACAAATAGGCAATTCAAAATTACATCGCGCAGAGCATCCAATTGTGTAATAAAGATGCTAAAAATAAGATGAAAATTAATATCAAGAATTTATATAAAAAACAAAACTACTCACTCCATATTTTTGTGAAAGTCCAATCGAAACACAAACATATTTCTAAAAACTTCATCATTAAGGCCAGCAAGCATTGAATCAGTAACAAAAAGACGAGAAATTCGATAGAGCCTATCCGCTGGAGCAATATAGGTGATCCAAAATTTATTATCACCCCTGCCATTTTGTTTGACTTGCTTTGCACGAAGCATCACATATGATATAAGCGTTTTAATGTCATTTTGCAGTTTTAGAGTCAATTTGCAGTGTCTGGGTGGAGTCAATCTCAGAAGATGACCCAAAGGTCTTTTCTAAGTAAAAAAAATATTATATTTTAGTTTGAAATTATATTAACCAAAAAACTTGTAGAACCAGAAACATGCACCTTACACTCTTCAACATAGTTATCGCGCTTAATAACTTTTCCTTCATCAATCACAAAATTGTATACATCTGTTCGACTCATGTCGGTATTTGAACAACTCGAATCTATGACAACTTCTCTCGTGACTAGAAATATGAAAAAAAGTTTAAAAAGATAAAGGAAACCTTTGGAAGCTGCTTCTGCCTTGGCAGAAACTGTTGACTTATTACGAAGATCCCATTTTAATGGTTGATTTTCAGAATGAGCAGACGAAGATGAAGAAGTGCCCATGGATGAAAGTTGTACTAATCGAAGATTGATGGGTGCCAGTGGAATGTCTTGATGAAGATCAGGAAAAGGATCAGTTGAGGAAGACGCACTACTACTTTCTTGATTTTCTGTTGGATCATAGATAATAATACTGTTGTTTATTTGAGCGCTTTGCATATTGCCATTATTAGAAAGTTCGTCGTTTTCAACTTCTTGCTTTACAAGAATAATAGAATTTTGCATATTTTGTTGTTGCTCATCCATTTGTTCTTCAATTTCTTCCGCTCCTTCTTCTTCCGTATCACTTACCAACTCCTTTTTAACGTCTGTTGCAACTTCACTGACATTTTGATCTTCATTAGTATTTTCCGCTTCAATGATAAGATAAGTTTCGTTAGGATTTTCCGCTTTATCATTAGAGAACAAATCATCCAAACTTTCTTCTCGTAAACTAGCCCCCAAATATCGATCATCATCATCGATATCGTTTGCGTTGTCACAATTAGTAGGTTCGTCATTCTGTGTTGTATCAGATGAAATGCCATGCACTTGATGTCGTTGCCCTTCAGTCGAGGCATTTTCGCGCAAATTCGTCTTAGAAAACTCAAATTAAGAAAAGCAAGAAAAATATAAACCTGATCACTTAAAGGTTTTTCATTTGCCCGAAACTGATTTGTTGTGACACGCTGGGAAGAACTTTCATCTTTTGTCTTGATAGGCTTTGGATAATTTTGAAGTCCTTTGTGATTCACATCCTTAGTCAATTTTTGTGAAGGAATCTTGATTAAAGATTCAACATTCTCATTATTCATTTCATCTTCTGATAATTCCTCCAGTTCCAAGACTTACGAATAGACTTTTGGATGTCTAAATTCAGAAAATTAAAACACAAAAATTAAAATCTAACCTTTACTATAGCAGAATTATAAGGTATACCAGCATAAGGTATAGCAGAATTATCTTTATTAATATCAATGCGTTCATCTTTTTTTGCATCATTAGAACAGCGGCCGTTTTGAATGCGTTTAACTAAAAAGGAAAATTAAGAAATTTTTGAAAAAAAATAAACCTTTCCACGCGACAACTTTACACAATAATTTCCATAAGTAATGAGAAATTAAAACAAAATCATCAAAGTCTTGAAACTTTTGATTTTTGTTTCGTGTAAAATCTGACACACATGTGAGCATTATCTTGGACACGTCATCACCTGAAGTATTTTTAAATGAGAACGTTCATTATATATCAAACCTTCTTTTTCGAATGAACTACGCATTATTTGAAGTACTCTATCCGTCTGACGTTCCAAAGCTTGTGCGAAAATAAGTGTCATCTGGTCCGCTTGAAGTTGCTGAATCTCCTTTCGAATCCAATCATACATCACGTCTAAAAAGTCAAAAATAAAAATAAGTAAGAGATAAAACTTAGTGATAGTTTGCCAATATTAGTCAAAGAGCCAGAAGTTCCAATACTCAATCCATTATTTGCCATTTTATTAAAGTTTATCCAATTCTAAACAAGAATAATGTTGCGAAAATTAATAAGGAAATTATATCTGAAAGGATTTTAATGAGTAAATATGTAATAATCTAAATAAAACATAAACCCAAAATCATTAGGCGCGACCGACTAGGCGCCGGCCGATTAGGCGCGCGGCCAACTAGGCGCCGGCCGATTAGGCGCCAAGCTTTTATATACACTATTTCTTCATGTCAGTTGAGTCTAGTGATTATTTTTTTCTGTTGAATGGCGTTTGTGTTGCCATACCACAAATTGTGGTCTACATTTGTTTTTTAATTTTTATTCGAGGGAATTCGAGGGAATATTTTCTTTAATTCGAGGGAATATTTTTTAATTTACATTTTCCCAATCCAATTTTTTAATTGGGTATATTATAAAATGGCCGTGGAATAGGCCAGAACACGTGTAAACTTGTCCATAGTCTCCTAACCATGTTCTGCATGGCGATACAGTTCTTTCGACCTTTTATACCGGATAAAATTAGAAAAAAGCTTGGCGCCTAATCGGCCGGCGCCTAGTCGGTCGCGCCTAATCGGTCGCGCCTAGTTGGCCCGCGCCTAGTCGGGCGTGTCCCTTTTCAATTAACTAAAAAGCAAAAAATAGTAGGGGACGATTCAGCATCGCAGATTCAGAGTGGCCAAATTCACTGATCTGATGCGATCCTCTTTAAAAAGTTATAGATGGATTAATGCGAAAAATCACGATTTTCCAAGTTTCACACCCTATATCTTTTTATGGAATTGATATATGGAGAAAAACTAAAAACGTTATGGCCCGAACCTTCATAAATATACTGAAACGGCGATACTGAAACGTCCTTATCAGCAATTTTCGGTAGGCGATTCAGTTTCGCCGTTTCAGTTTGTCCCATTTTCCTTCAATTGATCCAATGCAGATATGGGCAAACATTGGAATTTTTGTGATGTTACCTCAATATTTCTTTAAATCTACACACTATTTTAAATAAAGTATTTTTATGCAAAAGAACAACGTTCATTTTCATTTATAGACTTTATTAACGAATTTCACTCCATTTCAATAACTAAATTTTTAGATTATGGATCCGACATCCATATTTTGGTTTATTTATTCACTTTATTTAGCTTCTTTTCTTTGGAATTTTTATTTAACTTTGCGTCAATATTTTTTTTATCGTAAATCTGAGACTAGGCCAGAGGAAGTTAGCGAAATTATTTCAAAAGAAGATTTTGTGAAGGCTAGAGATTATAATTTGGACAAAATGCATTTTGGCTTTTATGAAATTGCATTTGGAAAGACTTTGGCTACGGTTAGTTTTTTAACTAAATATGGGAGGGGTTTCTAAAAAATTAAGTCAAAGATCCTTAAATTTTAGATAATTCTTTTTTGCAATCTAATTCCATGGCTTTGGTCAATTTGTGGTAAATATGGACATCTTTTATGGCCACAAAGTGGAGAGGTTTTTCAGATTATCAATTATATTTAATTTTTAATATTCAGATTTTTCAATCTGTTCTTTTTATTCTTCTTTCCTCCGTTTTTGAAACAGTGGTAGAATTGCCTTTCTCATATTATGAGACGTTCTATGTTGAGCAGAAGCATGGATTTAACAAGGAGGTTTGTCGAATGCTTTATTTTTCTTCATCATTTTCTAAAATCCCAAAAATTATTTTTTCGGATAAGGACGATTCAGTATCGCCGTTTCAGTATCGCCGGTTCAGTATCGCCGTTTCAGTATCCGCCGTTTCAGTATAGCCGATTTTGATCTATAACTTTTTTGATTTTAGACCGATCCGGATAATTCTTATATCATTCGAAAGGTCTCTGAATGGGGATTCTTTTTCTTAATTGGATCGACTTGATCCGATCATTTTTGAAAAAGATACACGCAATAAATGATGTTACAGGCAGAAAAAGTCAGTTATTCGGTTATAACTTTTTGTAGAATGTTCGGATCAAGTCGATCCAATTAAGAAAAAGAATCCCCAATTCGAGACCTTTCGAATGATAAAAGAATTATTCGGATCGGTTAAAAATCAACAGAGTTATGGGCGTATACTGAAACGGCGGATACTGAAACGGCGATACTGAACCGGCGATACTGAAACGGCGATACTGAATCGTCCCCTACCCTATTTTTTAGACTATACCTTTCTTCTTCAAAGACCGAGCTAAAAAACTCTGTATAAGTCTTTTGATTTCATCACCTCTTGTGGCTGCAGTTGTTTGGATTGTACATTGGGGTGGCCCATATTTCTATATCTATGTTTGGGCATTTGTTTCTGTTTTTATTTTTGTAAGATTTTTCTCTATTAACTTTTTCTAATTTTTTATTTTTAGTTGATGATGTTTATTTATCCAGAATTTATTGCTCCGCTTTTTGATAAATATACCCCATTACCAGAAAGTGAACTAAAAACCAAAATTGAGGCCCTTGCTAACCAAGTTGAATTTCCTCTTAAGAAACTTTACGTTGTAGAAGGTTTATTTTGAAATATTAATATATAAATTTTAATTCAAAAGGATCTAAACGCTCATCTCACAGCAACGCATACATGTATGGATTTTGGAAAAATAAGAGGATTGTCCTTTACGATACGCTTCTTAGCGAGGAAATGAATAAAAAATTAAAACAGGTTTGTTGAAATATTTTTGGCGTTCCCAGGGTACAAAATCCCTTTGTCGTTTGGTTAATTCTGAATTAAATCGTTCAGGCTGATCAGAAAGGCACTGAAACGGAAACTACAACTGAAAGTCAAAACGACACCGAAACAACCAAACCGGAGACATCTAAGGGAGAAACAAGTTCAAAAACACCCGAGAAAACTTCTGATGGAGAATCAAGTTTGAGAACAACATCTTCGGCAACTACTAGTGATGGGCAACATAAACGTAGCTTAGGTATGGCAGATGATGAAATTGTAGCTGTTCTAGGACATGAATTGGGACACTGGCGTGAGTACCACTCGATGTGGCTGTTAATTTCTACTGAGGTTTGATTGTTGCTAATTTGGGTTCTATTTATAAATCTAATTATTTTTTAGCTGAATATGCTCATTCTGCTATTTGTTTTTGGTTTCTTATACCGTCAGCCCAATTTATATCTGGCATTTGGCTTTCCTGCTTCAGCACAACAGCCTGCTTTAATTGGAATCATTCTAGTCAGTCAATATGTTTTTGCGCCTTACAATGAACTGATGTCCGTGGCCATGAGTTTTGTGACGCGTCGCCTCGGTATAATTTTTAGAATTAGGATTACCAGAATATTTTTTTTATTGCGCTATTTTAATTTTAGAATTTGGCGCTGATGCTTTCGCAGCTCGATTGGGATTCGTATCGCAGCTATGCACTGGGCTTGTTAAGCTGGTTTATTAGTTTTCTTTAGAATAATTTTTAAAATTTTATTTTCAGAGCAGAGATAACTTGTCGCTTCCAATCAACGACTGGCTCTATTCCGCGTGTAATCATTCGCACCCTCCGATTCTTGAAAGGATAGAAGCACTCAAGAAATTTAAATGATGTAAATTGGTGAGCACTCAAGAAATTTAAATGATGTAAATTGGTGACTTGCTTTTTATTTTTTAGGCATTGAATTACAAAGAACTCCCTATAATATTTAAGGCTATTTAATCCCATTTTTTTAATATTTTATGTCTGCCAAAAATAAATTACGATTACACCAGTTAGTTTCTACAAATTTAATATTAAAAAAATAAAAGACAATAATTAGGCACAGTGAATGATTAGGAAAACTATTAATGAAAGAATAAGAAAATTAAAAAATGGCAAAAATTAAAAAATGTTTTTTAAAAATACTAGAAAATTGATGGGGAGTGAAGCTAAAATTAAATTTCCCCCAGGAATTTAAGTGAAACTAACCATATCACAAAACGATGTCATATCTATGTAGAGACCTACCACCATCTATAGGAACAAAATCACACAGAGAACGATGTTGAACCAACCATTCTGCAACTGTATCTTTGTAAAAATATTTGAGGAGTAAATCTTCAATTTTGGGCCGAATAGAAGATACAAATTTGTGTTCAATTTCATGTCGTTTTTGCTCTAATTTGGAGCTTTGTTCTTCTCCAGAACTCGATGTACATCCGTCATTTTCATTGAATAACACTCCCAATTTCCATAATAGGACTCTGACCTCTTCGATCTAAAATGTAGAGTGAGATTATGGGTTGAGCTAATGGGGCGGGGATGAGAGCCATGAGGGTCTTTATCCACCCTTATTCTTCTATAGACTTATTAAAAAATACTGAAAAATACCTCTTTGTAAAGATCAGCTCCAGGAAATTGACACCCCACCACTTGTGAATCAAACGTTCGAGGGAACTCCTCTCCTTCAAACATTAAAGGTTCTTCGTTTATATTTGCTTGGCAGCCTAGCAAATCCTAAAAATATTTAAAATATTTTTAAAATTATTAAAAAATAAACCTTAATAATTTCCAATTTCTTTTCTTTTTCCAGTCTTGTCATATCCTTTTTATCATTCCATGTTGAAAGAAATACAGATTGTGCAACCAATGTTGGCAAGCCAATTGGAAGAAGTTCACAAAGTGGCTTTACATGTGAATAGCGTTGCCAACCAGTTAAGACCATTCCAGAGAGACGACCAGAAAGATTCTAAAATTATTAAAATAAAATCAAAAATTCACACAGGAGTCTCCTAGGCTCGCAAATTCTCAAAATTATTTCTAAAAATTTTCTCGAAAAATATATATTGAAAAAATAACCTTTTCATGTTCATAATAAAGTTTCTTATAAGAAGCTAAATTGCTTGTATAATGTCCAATATCAGCAAATTGTTGAACAATTCCATTTGCTCCTTTAAATGCACTTGCAAACAATAATTCTCCGAAAACCTAAATTTTATTCAAAAATTATAAAATTAAAAAATCTTTAGAAAACCTGGCTTAAACGTTCAAATAATCCATCAGAAAAATAACCAGGAAAAGTTACATCAGGAACATAACCCCAAACAATTGGAATTATTATTTCACGCATTTTGTATTCATTCATAAATTGAACACTGATTTTGTCAAACTTGAAAAAAAATAAAAGGAACATTCAAAATAATTCTAACCATGTCATTCCAAGTATAAACGCGTTCAAATGAAAATTCTTCTTTGGCAATTCTGGCTATTCTAAAGTATTAATTGTAAAATTTTCATTATTGTGATTTCTGGATATTCTTATTATTTTAAAAATTTTAATCATAACTTTTTGAAAAATATGCCAAAATCCATTAAATGAGAGGGGTAATGTCAGAAATTAATTTATCAAAAAAGAATTTAAATTCTTTTTCTTACCTTGTTATGTGATCAAGCTGCAATCTATCCTTTGAATTTGAAAAAGTTTCGAGTAGCTGTTTCTTGCATAATTTTTCTTCAGCTATATGCCAAGCCTCATCACATCCCAAATGAATAGAATTTATAGTTGGGTGCAATTTTCTGATCTAAATAGAAATTAAAGAAAAGGGAAATCTAAAAAACGTCTCAAAAAATTAAACCTGAGCAAGAATTTCTCGTATCAACCAAACTGAGCGTTCATTAGAAGGACAAATAGTATCAAAAGTAGAAGCATTTTCACTCAACGAAGCAAACTCTGAATGTTTTAAAACAAATTCCATATGTCCAAATGTTTGTACCAAAGGGATTAGTTCCATTCCATTATCATTTAAATGCTTAAAAGAAAGGATAAATTTTTTAAAATAAAATTAGAAAAAAACCTGTTCTATCAAACGAATTGTCGAGACACTATAAGCAGAATGACGAGCAAGTTTAGAAAGTTTATTAGTGTACGGGAACATATCTTCATACTCCAAAAGTACAGCATTGAAGCCAAGACGTGCAAAGAAAGGGAACAATTCAAATAGAAATTCCGGTCGAGGAGCTGCTCCTTTCAAATCAAGATGGATTATACGCTGAAAAAATATAGGTATGTATTTACAAATAAAAATAAATAAAAACCTTTTTAAAAAAATTTGAAGAAATTTCCTCCCCACTCATTATTCGAGTTACTTGTGCAATTTTCTGATCTAAATAGAAATTAAAGAAAAGGGAAATCTAAAAAAAAAAAAAATATCGGTAAAATGTAAAAATAAGAATAATAATTAAAATAAATATTAATGAAGTTGATCGAAATAAATTTAATTTAATTAGTTGAAATCGTAGATTTTGTTGTAAAAATATAAAAAGATTTGTAATTAATTTATTTAAAATTCGACATATTCTAGTAAATATATTTTTATTTTTAATGCCAATATCAGGATCATGAATTAACGTGTAATTTCCGTTAGGATCAAGCATTTACATTTTTTAATTAAAAAAAAATTAAAAAAATAAAAAACCAACACAATGAACTTTCATATCACCGAATATAAGAAATAATTCTTTTAATCAAAATTACATTTCGCCATAAAGAACAAAAATTATATTTCGCCATAAAGAACAAAATTTACATTTCGCCAAAAAGAAAAAAAATTATATTTCGCCATAAAGAACAAAAATTATATTTCGCCATAAAGAACAAAATTTACATTTCGCCAAAAAGAACAAAAATTATATTTCGCCATAAGGAACAAAATTTATATTTCGCCATAAGGAACAAAATTTACATTTCGCCATAAAGAACAAAAATTATATTTCGCCATAAGGAACAAAATTTATATTTCGCCATAAGGAACAAAATTTACATTTCGCCATAAAGAACAAAAATTATATTTCGCCATAAAGAACAAAATTTACATTTCGCCAAAAAGAACAAAAATTATATTTCGCCATAAGGAACAAAATTTATATTTCGCCATAAGGAACAAAATTTACATTTCGCCATAAAGAACAAAAATTATATTTCGCCATAAAGAACAAAATTTACATTTCGCCAAAAAGAACAAAAATTATATTTCGCCATAAGGAACAAAATTTATATTTCGCCATAAGGAACAAAATTTACATTTCGCCATAAAGAACAAAAATTATATTTCGCCATAAGGAACAAAAATTATATTTCGCCATGAAGAACAGAAATTATATTTCGCCATAAAGAACAAAATTTACATTTCGCCAAAAAGAACAAAAATTATATTTCGCCATAAGGAACAAAATTTATATTTCGCCATAAGGAACAAAATTTACATTTCGCCATAAAGAACAAAAATTATATTTCGCCATAAAGAACAAAATTTACATTTCGCCAAAAAGAACAAAAATTATATTTCGCCATAAGGAACAAAATTTACATTACGGTACAAATCACTAGAATACAGTAATCATATTATTTATTTACCATGATTTGTTAACCAAGAATCTTTTTTCTTAAGGAATTTTATATTTATCATTAAGTTTCTACATGAATCATATTACATTTGTACTTTTCAACTAGAAATATATTGAAAAAATTAATCATGAATAACAAATCATTATAAAGATTATTTAAGACAAATTTTCCCCTTAAGAAGATTTTCCCCTTAAAAAGACTTTTCTTGAAATTCTAAGAAAAATTTATTTTATTTTTATTGCTTCTATATGTCAAAATTAAAGTTCACATTATCAAATCTCGTGGTTGATCATAACATTTTCCCATTTTACCTTTATTTAAAAAATAATTGGACAACGATTAACTGTCGGATATTAAAATAAAAATAGAGATTAAACGATTTTTGAAGATTAAATTATGTTATTTATTTAGAGAATTAGTAATGAAATTTTAATAGTACTAGAAGGGAATAAGTACATAAAAACAAGAGCTCATAAATTTTATCATTTTTCGATTTAAGTTTTAAAAATATTTGTAACATCTAAAAAAATACAGGAAAAAATGCATCGTGATCTACGAACATTCCTACACTATATTTTTGTAGCTATTCTTCTAAATATTGTTGGACGTGATAAAGAGGGGAGATTTTACTTAGATTTATCTATCTTTACCTTCTACTTTAGGCTTATTCAATGGCCATAAATCAAAACCAATCTACGCCAGCAAATCTCCAATTAATGGGATTTATGGGAATGAACCAAACACTTTCAGATGGAGTTATTCAGCTATTGGCTAATAAAAGCGCAGAGTCAATTACTCCAACAGTTTACAGTGCAATAAAAGAAGCTTTTGCATGTTTGTATATTTAAAAAATAGGGAAAAAATCCAAAAAGCAAAAACAGGCTTTGCGATTGTTATTCATCTCTTTTTAAGCGTTTGCACCTGACTCGTGGGTCAATGCTTTAGACAAGGTCAGTTAGGGTTCTGTTACCTAATTTAAAATCCATTAAACAGATCAAAATATCAACTTTTCGCTGTGTTGTTCGTGAAAGTACTTTGATTGGCTTAAAGATCTACAGCAAACTGGTTTTAATTTAAAATTTGCAAATCTATACCTATATTTTTTTTAATTTAGAATTCATCAGGTTCCACTTTGACTAATTCTACAAACGAACAGGTTAGCAGACAAAAACTCTTTTAAAAAAACAATCACTAAAGGTGAAGGCAATACTAGCTTCAATGAATTACACTCAGGATCAGGTGCCTTCACTTATTTAGAAAATTAAATTTAAATAATTCTAAAAAATCCTTAAAAAGGTTTTATCAATGTTGGCTAGTAAGTGTTCTGATGGATGGAATGAAATACTTAACCTTTGCCACGCAGTGAATGCAACGATGAGTAAATTGCCTCCACATGTTATTCAAATATTTTCAAAGGTATTCCCATATTTTTAACACTAATCCTCCTAAATTTCATCTCATTTAATATTTGTTTAATTTACAGTATAACGACTCAAGCATGACATCAGAGGATAATGGAATGAAAATAATTCAGGTTATTTTCATTTCATTTTTAACTAATGCGCTTAAACAGGGGAGGAGTAGATTTCAAATTTTAAAATCAGAAAATATATTACTTTTCAGGATTTTCAAACCCTTACGCCTGACGAACTTGTACAAATGGGAGAATTATTCCCTAAACTTAAATGGCTATTTAGCCTTAATTTCTACAAACTAATGGATTTGCTAGCGCAAACTATGCAAGGAGATGAGGAAGCAAAAATGAAGTTTGAAGAATTGGGTATGAAAATGTATCAGAACAGAAATAAATGTTATTAAATGAGGATTAAATCTAATGCTCAAAATGAGACAAGAAAAATATTATCTTATTAAGATTCTAATTTTAATTATTTTATTTTCATTTTATATTTGTTAACTGAAAATATAAAATCTTAAAATTTTTAAAACTTTATATTTTTTACTCATTGTCAACACTCACTAACTGACAAACATGGACAACCCTTCACCTTGTAAAAAGCAGTAATGACGCGCTAAGGTTTGTCTCATTTTAACGCTTGATTTAATATTCAACAAAATTGGGCCGTTAAACTGCGCCATTGAACAAAAAGAAAAAAAGTTTTTCTTCGAAACTCAAAGCAAAGCACAAAATAAAATAGAACGGCACGCGCATACTTAAAACGCAAACATTGTTTGTTCTCTCTCCCCCATTAGCATTTAATTTGTTTGCGTGAATATTTAAAAATGTCAAAGATTTTTTTTATTTACGTGCGTGGGATAAGTGAGTAAATGTTTTAGCAATTAAATATTAAGGCAATAATACACCCTCTAATTTAAATTTTGTTTTTATTTTTTTGTTACTTTAATTGTTTAAATTAAATATTGCCCCTTTGTCAACATCCGCATGGTATATAAATTTAAAGAAAATACCCTATTTCTGATATACTTTATAAAATGGCTTCACATTTACATATTTCGAACTGGTTAAAAAACAGGAACAGCAAACAAAATGGTTTCCAGGGAAATGACGGTAAAACCTTTAAAACTAAAGAAAAAGACGTTAAGTGCTCAAGTTCAAGTAAAGACAACTAAATAAAAAAGGTTAGGTATTTTCTTTTCTCATAATAAATTACTATCCCAAAAAAGGGTTTTAAAATCTTGTTCTTAACATTTGTAATTTATCAAAGAAACAAACTAAGAAAATAACATTGTCTTAATACCAAGAAAACAATAGAATCTAATTATTTTTACGTCAATTAATAAATATTCTTCTTTTCCCCTTTCCTAAAAAGGGATTTTAAATTTATTGTGCGCGCATTTAATTGTTCCTTTTTTATTTTATTTTTCAAATATGGATGGCATTTATTCTCTGAATTGTTTCCTTAAAAGCCTTCAAGGTGTCTTTTTTATACACAAATTTTTAAGCATAAAGCGCATCGTCATAGCTTGTTCATTGGTGCTTAGCACCGGCAGACACTTGGCAATTTTGCAATCCAATGCTCGCTCATGCTTCTAATGATGAAGATTTATGAGGCAGCGGAGAAACATGCATTTTAATTATATGCATGTCAATTTATAAATAAAAATCTTGAAATATCACAACAATTATAAGAGAAAAATTTTTTCAAAAATTCGGCATTTCTTATTTAAAGCCTTAAAAATTCAGTTTAAACTAATTAACTTTCTTTTAATCCATTTAATTGTTTAGAAAAGCAATTGCCCAGACTAGAAGTTCCTTGCCTCATCAAACACGAAATCCCTTCCTCCCCCACTTTTACGTTTCCTCGCTTTACGGTTTTAAAACCAATTTTGGAGCGGATAGAGGCTCTGACGCAACAGTCTACAACCACTAGCCTTTCCTTTTGCTATAAAGCCTTTATATTTTTGCATTTCTCTTGGGAGTAAGTTTTGCTGACGCTTTATTATAAGTAAATTAAGAAGTATCACGAAACGACAAAATGAACTAACTCAAACCTAGTAAACAAAAATTGAAAATCTTCTATCCCATAAAGTACTTATCTTTTATTTTTAATAAAAAAAATTGGGGCGCATACCTTAAAGTTACACGTGTCCCAAAATATTATTACATTTAAGTTTCATCAAATTTTTTCAATTTATTTTCAGCAACTTAGCTTAAACTAAATTAAGGAGAATACAATAATAAATAAAATGAAGGGCCAACAAAATGGAAGAAAGAAATTAGATCCTTTAAGACGATTTAGTTTAGTTTGCTCAAATTTCTATATATTTTTATCCCCTTTTACAAATTGATTCTATGGAGAAGCAATTTTTTATCAAATTTCTCTTTTAGTAATTTGCCTAAAATTGCCTTTTTCTATTAGTATTTTATTTAATTTTAAGCTATTTTTGTCTACTTAAACCTTTTTTTTTAATTTTTCTATATTTTTTATTCTTTAATTTAAATCCATTTGACTAAATTAAGAATTATTTTTATATTTTAATTTCCATTTTGGTCTATAAAATGGCAATTTACAAACTTCTATTAGAAAAAACATTCTTCATTGTTTAAAAGCAAATTTTTACGTCCCTTTTCTTGGAAAATCTATTTGAATTACTTTAATTATAGACATTTGAAGCCAAAAATAAAAGAAAGATGCCAATTTTTTGTAAAAACTTTAATATTTTGTACACCTTTACTTAAACTAAATTATTTACTTCAAATAATTTTTACACCTAGATTCATATAAACGTACCAAGAAAATTATTAAATACATTTATTTAGTTTCCCGGGGAACGGATTTGACAAATGATTTAGGAAAGATTGAGAGGGTTGGTGGGGGAGGAGAATGAAAAAGGAGTTGAAGTCTACTTCATTTTACTTTCCCCTTTTAGTTTCCAAAATTAGCTCTTTGGACCTTTATTCATCCAAAATGAGAGAAGTATATTACATATGGTTGAATATTAAAAATAAAGCTAGAATAACACCAGTACAAAATGGTAAAGTTCAAACACATTCCAGATCCAAGAATCTTTTGAACTACTGGATTTTTCTTAATCAGAAATCTAATCAGAATAATAACAGACATCTCTAATCTCTAAAGCTAAATCTCTCATTTTTACTATTATATTTAATTCATAAATTAAATATTTACAAAAAATTAAATCTCAACACTTTCGAAATCTCCTTATATTTTTCGTTTGATTCCAAATAAGCTACCTAAAATTAATTCCACACACGACATAAACTACGTCATCAAATAAAAGTTAATCTAGGTTGTAAATAGTTATCCTTTATCATTTGACACAATGTGCTTACACTCTTCATGACTAATGAATTTAAAAACAATCAAATCAAATGATGAATTATAGTATTAAAATAATTTTAGCAGAGGCGGGGAAAGAACTCTTTTTTCATAAAAGACGAACAGCTGACATACCTTTAACCAGACTTTTTAGCAAAATTTTAGTCAAAACATAAACATATGCTTTTGTTACCATCACAAGTTTTGGTACTTTCACATTAAAACCCAGCCAGATTGCAGCAAGTTTATTATTTTCGTAAAAGCCCTAAAGTTCAGCTATAATTTCTTCCCAGATGGGTGATTTAGAAATCTTTAATAGAGATTCTTGTGCACAATCGAACGGATTTTTTATAAACACATACATAAATTTAACTTAATACACATAAATTTAAGTTAATAAATTATATTTTTTACTGAAAAGAACTTCAGGAAAAACTGACCACTAGTTAAAGCCTTAAGAAAATTCTTTAGAAAGATTAACTCGTTAATGTTTCAGTAAATTGGCGTGACACCTCATTTCTCATTTTTAGCGAAGATTCTATTTACATACTATAAAACCTACTACTACCATATTTTACAAGATTAATACAATTTTACTTCTCTTTCAGTTTCCTAACAACCTTTCCTAACAACCTCATTTCAATTTAAAAATTATTCCTATTTACTTGTTTCAAAAAATTACAATTACCGGAAATGGGAAGTGAAGTATCCCGTGCCCAGCCGAATGGAGAAAACACCAAAAAACATAGCAGCAGCAGCGGAAATGAAGCAATGAAAAAGATGTCACGTAGAATGTCAATGGGAACGGCACCCATAAAAATGTCAGACCAGCATAATACACCGTCAATTAGAGTTGGTGGTTCAACAGGAATGCTCACAGTTAGCGATAATGGTGACAAAACATTTCTGAAATTAAAAATTGTTTAAAGATCAATAACAAAAATTAAAGTAGTATATTAAATTATTCTACCATTTTAAATCAGACTGTGAAATGCAATGTCCACAACAGCAAGTTTCACAATCTTCTCGTCTTTCCCTGTCAATTGATCCAATTGTTCCTCGATCTCGGTCTGGATCATCTTCAAGTCAATCACCAACTAAACCATCCAAAAATAAATGCTCATTATCGCTCAAAAACATTCAGCTCATACAGGTAAATAAAATGAAATTCAATCTACTCTGTAGTTTATTCTAATTAAGTTAAGGGTGGAGGGTACACCCTTCTAAATTAATAAGATCTTCTCTCTAGGGTTGCTTCAATAATCCACATGAAAATATTGGCTTTCGAATTTTAAAACGCTCTGCCGAAAGGCGGAAAGACTTTGGACGATTCTATTCAACAGTAAGCCTTGAACAACGAGAACAGATAGCTGACACAATAAAAATTCTGCTTAAAAACTCTGTTAATTGTCTGGAAAGTTCAGACGAAAAAGTGAAGGAATAATTATAATTTAAAAATATTTTTAAATTTAGCTTCAGTCAATGGCACTTGAGATTGGACAACGCTTTGTATGTTTCCGGGTGCAAGGATTTAAGGCTGACTATTTCGCTTCATTGGCAGGTATAAAAAATACAATAGGAAATATTAATAATTTGAAAATTATATAATTTTGAAAGTTTACATTTGAAGATTCGACAATCACCGAATGTGTTCTATTGGATGCAGCTGTACATCCAGCGGCTGTCACATTAAATGCCTTTTCACAATTTATAACAATGGTTTAATATGAATTTATTAAAGGATTTAGTAAAAAGCATTCTTTTAGCTATTTTCATCTGTACGCGATGGTTTCTATATGGAAATGCGACGGCTACGCCGTGTCAGTAATAGTTTTTCAACAATTTCAAATGCAGCTGGTTCTCATAAAAAATTAAGTGTTGAAGACGCAATAAAAGCTGCAGCTAATTCCTCACTTGCAGCAATGGGGGCTGGTGTAAGGAGAAGCAGTACTACAAAAGATGGTGATGGCTCATATAGTCGTCGAGGTTCAGGAGGAAGTACAAGTAATAACAGTTTGAATGCAACCAGCTCTCGCTCAGTGAGTCCAGCAGATGAAGGCACATCCAATAAACGTAGGAATAAAATTCTTAAGAGTAAATTAAATTTTTACTTCAGATGACTCTTCTCCATTTGATGGAAGTAGTCAAGAAGATAACCAACGAAATAATAAAAATATTGTCAACGGGAATAGACGCAGTCATAGTCGTAGTCCAAGCAGGAAATTCTCTGTTGCAACGAATTCTAGTGGAAGAGAACCTTATAGGGTAAATATAAGTTTATAATCGGGGAAAATTCTTAAATTTTAAGGCAAAGATAGAATCAAATGCATTGATACCTTTAGAGAATGGTTCAGAGGAGCAACAACCTAGAATGACTACAGCCGTTGCACACTAGTTTAAAGAAAAGCACCTTTGGTGATTAATTCCTATGAGGATCATTTATTTTAAATTTTTAAAGAAATAAAAATAAAAAATTTGGATAAAAAGATTACAAAATATGTTGAAAGCTCAACTAGCTTAACATTTATGTACATTTTGAAAAATGTTATGTAACATCATAATTTAAAAGCAATTTCTGCTGACTAATCCACTCGGATAATTTTGAAACAGATTCACAGCTCGATATTTTTAATTCATCCATATGTAACAACTTAAAGTAGTAACCGGAAAAATAGAAACGAAAAACCCCTTAACCTACCAAAAGTTGAATAGCAGCAACAAAGTTTTGGGTTGCATTTGACGTTCCGTTGACAAATATTTTTGTTTGTAAAATTAACCAAGCCACTAAAAAATAAAAAAATTTTCATTTCCTATTTAAAAAGAATCATTTACAAATTCGTTGAAGTTCTGAATCAGTTGAATTAGACAATATTGCTGCTGATGCTAAAGCTCTAACTGAATGGGTAGGCACATAGAGAAGTAATACTAACTAAACAAGATTTCAAAAAATTTTTAAGTCTTAACTAACTAAATTAGGTAAAAAAGGCTTTAAAGAATATTGAAGATCATCTAAACATAAAACATGAGGTCGAAGATGAGTTAGCGTAATAAGCAATGGAAATGCAAGAAACAAATGTTTACATCCAAATTGGTGCCAAGAAGTTTTGCTATTTTCTTCCAGTCCATTAGATATAAAGGATATTTGTGAAAGGAAAAATTCAAACAAAGCTGGATATCTTAGAAAATAATTTATACCAAAAAATATGTTTAATTAACACATTAAATATACCTTTTGAAGAATTCATTTGCTGTCTGTTTGCAACGAGATTCAATGTGCAAGGTCCGTCTCTCTACTGCTGGTGTTCCAAAAACACGTTTAATAAGAGCGGCAAAAAGTTGAGTGTGTGCATTTCGAACAGGCCAAAATTCTGAAGATGAACCCTCAATGGTGACACGGAATGCACATTCAACGTGAGGCAGAACAAGTTCAGAGAATTTTGAGTGCATAAAAAGAAGGCGAAGAACATTGATACAATGGACTCTGAAAAGAAAAAAATATTCAATAAAACTCTTTTTAAACTTACTCTAATTCTGGATTTTGGCGTTCGCTGCAATCCATCAATTGTCTAATTGTTTGGTGAAATAAACCTTGTTCATCATTCAACATCTTTACTGGAGCATTTTCTAGAAGTGAGGCAATCAAATGAGGCAATCCAGCACTCCTACGTGTTACGCAAAGTTTGTGACTGTCTATAAGCAAAAAAGATTAAATAAAAACGAACAGAAATTAGAGACAAAAATTGTGACATACCATCCTTTCCAGTTAATGCTGCCAAAATTTGTTCTAGCCATTGTTTTGGGCTGTAAGGGAATAAAGTTTTGTAATTATTAAGTTGGCAATTCTCAGCGCATATTGTCCAAAGGCGAGGGCATACGACAGTAGAAAATTCATTGGAAGCAGCTTCAAAAGCCCCACGGTGTCTACATTCCGTCAATTGTTGCCAGAAGTAGGAAGCAATTTGAGAAAGATATTGGTTTACATCATTTTTCAATAAAGATGATGAAAAAGATGAAGTCAAGTATTGACTAAAGATATGAGCAAGAATCCCACTTATTGATTTATGTGCACGGAAACAAGTTCTTGTAAGTTGTTGAGCACAAATATTATAATCTGTAGCAATTATAATAAGAATTTCAATAAGATTGTATTTAAATAAACCTTTAACACATATTGATGCATCATCTAGGCTAGGCATGAATCCTTCGGGAGATAATGAATGAACAACGGGAGAGACAATTTTATCAACAAGAAGGCACAAGGAAAGGATTCGGCTTATGAATAAAGAACCTTAAAAATAGTTATAAGATTAGAATTGATGAAATAATCTAAACCTTTATCCAGCATTTTAAAATTAACATAGGGAAGGGAGACGTGTAAAGCGTTAAGCAATGAATGCAACTGAGGCGAATCCAACAATGCTTCCACAAAGTAATGTTCTTTGCCTTCGCTTGCATTTGTCACAATATTGGAACTTTCTTCAGACATCTTTAACAACGTCTCAATAAATTCAAGTTGAAGTTTAAGCTCCATACGAGGAAGATGAAATTGTAGCCTATTAAAAATTAGAGAATTACTGGTAGCTAGTGTCGTGGTTAACACGCCCGGCTCGCACTTATCCCCCCCCCCCCCCCCCAGGTTCGATGCCTGGCGGCAGATAAACATAAGTTACAATTTTATACCTAAATTTAATTGCTTGTTGATGTCTCGGCATGTTAGGTCTCACACGCAAAAATAACCATTCTTCGTCGGAGATTTGTGAATGAGTTTGAAACCAACCTATAGACACAAAATGATTCAACAAATTCAAAGCAATTTTCTGAAATTTTTAGAACTTTAAAAATATAGTTTTATTTTTAAACCTGGCATGCTTCAAATTGATCATCAAGAGCAAAAAGTAATTTTTGTTGCTCTACTTTCCCAATCCAATGCCTCAAGTCCAGAAATGTTGAAAATGAATCTGAACCAATCGAGTCAATAGAAGGTTTAAAGATAAGTGAAATAAGAGTCAAAGCTGAAATCCTTGTAGCGAAAGGAATGCTGTTTTCTTCATCATTTTCTTCTATTCCTTCCTCATCATCAACTTCATACTCTTCAATATTCTCATCTTTGTTTCCTTAATATTCATATAAATTATGCTATTAAAATTTCGTACCATTTGTTAAATAATGTTTGGAGGAAACCTCTGCACCATTTTTTCCTTCTATTTTTTTATTTTCATCAATAGCCAAACTTTCCATTAATTTCTTATGCCAGTCAGGATCAGCTAAGTAAAAAGTTAATTTTTAATCTTTAACTAAAAAATTTCAAATGACATACATATTAATTCAAAAGCAAGTTTAGAAAGCCAATGCAAAAACTCTTTGTAGTCTTTAAGTTGGGTAATAGCTTCAGCATTATTTTGTAATAATTTTAACAACTGTCTGGAATGTACTCTAATACGCGAAATAAGCTATAAAAAGTTTCTCAAAAATAATTAAAACAAAAATATACCTTTGACAATTGACAGAAAACCGCCTGACGTGTAGCCGGCGTTTTCAAACCCATAGCACCAGAAACCATGAATTCCTTTGCAAACTCGAGTTCTTAAAAAAATTTTAGAATCTTTTTTTTAGAAATCCCCAAAACTTGCCTGTTCGAGAAACTGGCTGAGAACCTTTTGGATGAAAACATAGCAATGACCAAGCAGCAATACGAGTCTGAACAAAAAAATCTTTTAAAAACTCGCTAACTTTAAAAAAAACCTCAAAATCCTTATCCATTAATGCATCACGCATTTCTTTATCTGCTTGTTCTACACCAAAACTTCTTGATAATAGTTCCTTCCAGTCCACATGATCAGCTCGTAATAAAAGGAAGCTCAAATCACCAACAGAACTCACAGTCGAACAGTCCATCTCAATTAGATAATAATAAACTTTATAAATTATTTATAAAAAAATATTCGCGTATAAGAAATTTTATAAGAAAACATATTCTTGCAGGCAAAAATTGAGAAAAAAAACAAATTATTAAAATTTTATCAGAATATAAACATTTGGATGAGCAATAGAATTAAACAGATTTGTACAAAGCAGATTAGTTGAAAACCTTTTTACTTTTAATTAGCTTTCGAAGAAATCAATTTTATAAGATTGAGGAAAAAAGTAAAATTAAAATTATGCAGCAAGAAAATTACAACATAAAAGCTTATTTTGAAGAAAAAAATTACAAGTTCAGCACGAAAAGTTCGAATATTTTCTCTAAACTTATATACTGAAAGTGATAGTCAATTAAATCAAAAATGTTATATCAATAGAAATAAAATATTAAAAATTAAAAATCAATAAAAAGAAAGCTTAATTTGATATATCTGCTAGTTGAGTCAATTACCCAAATTTTTTAATTTGCTATCTTCTGTCTGTTTGGCTTCCACTGTACTTATTTATGTTCTGATTAGATGAAGTCGTTGAAGCATTGCTTGAAGATCGTTGGTGCTGACGAAATTTTGAGTGTAAATTGACATAATTGTCCTCACTTCCCGTGCTGAAACTAGAGCCTGTAACTCCGTGCGCTTGAGCAACTTCCCTCAACGAGCTAATCGTTTTACGCAGCCAGGCAGGGCGATTATCATGAATTGAATAACTTAATAAAATAAGTTTTATCTTTGTATTTTAATAAGAAAACAAACCTTCCATTCTGCAACAATGAGCTTGTCGACATCTAAAAGCAAATTCTAAATGTAACTTGGATTTAAAAAATATACTTGATGTGCCAAATCCTGATTTTGGCATTGTGATTCAACAAGCGCTAACTTTGTTTGGGCCAACTCCAACTCAACCTGCAATTCAAGTGATTGTGTAATTAATGAAATAAAATTAACCTGACGAATATGCTGTTCGTACTGCTGTAACTTTTCTACTAGCTCCATCATATGCATAGCCGATGTACTATAAATGTTTGTGTTATTCATTTACTTAAAGAAACTAACTCGTTTGTTGCTGTTTTCGAAACTCCATCACCATCACTATTTGACAATGCACTGCTAGGTCTTTGAGAGCTATTGGATAAATGGAGACAATCGGCAAGTTCTTTTGAACAATGTTCACAGCCAGAAACTTTGGACTAAAAATTAAGAAAAATTCAGACAAAAAATGAGTTAGTTAGCTCTATATAAAAAGCATTTTAAACAATCTTACCGCTATAAATCGTTTGAGTTTTCGAAATTGACGCTTATCCTCATCACTGGCAAGACCAAGTTCAGTGCAAATCTTTTTATATCTAAAATTATAAATTAATGAGTATCCATGAATTTAAAAAAAACATACTCAACGATAACGCCTTCAGATCGACGATATTCTTCTTCTAATCTAGCAACTTCATCACGACATTTTTGCTTGATCTGACAAAGGGAATTGAATTATATTTTACAAAAATTATTTAAAATACAAATTCAGATTCTTCTCGTAGTTTTCGTTCACGGTCTGCCAGTTCCTCACAATCGCGATTTTTTATTATCATTTGATTGAGGGTTGTCTCCAATTGATCTTCAGTCTGAAATTTTGAGAAAAAACTAAAATAAAAGAAAAGATTAAACCGTCTCAAGACGCTCTTGCAGACAAATTTTTGAAGTTACTAAAATGTAGAGAAGTCAGCAAATTTTATAAAAATAAAACCTAATTCACGAGCCAAGTAGTCATTCTCATGTTCCAATCGCAGAATTTGTTCCTTTAAGCGTTGTGATTCGCGCTTGAAAGTTAGTGATAAAGTGAGAAAATTGGTAAGAAAATGGTAAGAAAAAAACTCACTTGTAAACGTTCTAAGGGATCTTGTGATCTTAATAAAATTACATTTAAATTTAATGGGTGACAATTAAAAAATCTAAATATTAAAAATCTTACTCAATCTCTTGACGTTTAAATTCATGCCATTCCTTCTCGTATTTGGACAAGCGTTTATGAGATATCTAATTTCGTTTTATAGAGCCCAATTTGAAAAAGTTTACCTTCAATTTAACTGCAGCGTGTATGAGCTCTCTAGCAGCAGCTTCAGTTCGATATTTTCTTGGCAGATTGACGCGAAAGAATTTTAGAATTCCTTCAAAATCGGAGTGTAAAAGTTCCTTAAATTTAATTAAGTCAAAAGCAACAAAGATTTAAAAATTTAACCTTATTTGAATCCTTCAATAAAGCCAAGGAGATATGAAATATAGTGTTCATACCCTTAATATATTATAAATAGCAAAAAGATAAGAGAAAAGAATACCTCTGCCAGAAACAAATCGACAATGAAAAAGACCATTTGTAGGGGAAATTTTGCGGTAAAAAGTGTAAGGAACCACTGAGAAGCATACCTGTGAACAATATTGGTTTAGATAAATTTAATGTTTCAAGTCGTTACATGTGTGTTTCTATTCCAATTTCGTGAAAATGGGAATACAACTCGTGTGCGTAGTCCTTTAAATTAAAAAATTTTTAAAATGAGAAATGTTTATTTTAAAAAATCGTAGAGCTGCGACGATCACAAATCGGAAAATTTACATTCTTTAATAAAAAAGATAACCTTAATTAAACACTGAAGTTGGTAAAATCTTAAATGGAGTGCATCAAATCCAGTTTTGAATAATTCACGCATTCCATAATCGAACATTATGCGAACTAGCATACAGAAGGCCTGCTCTTCTGGCATCTGCAATTAGACCTTTAAAATGTAGTAAAATGAAAATAAACATGTAAAAGAAGCGCAGCTGCAAGAAATGATAGTCCTTGACAATAACCAACTTCATCATCATAAAGAGAATACTAAAAGCTTTTATTATTTGTGATATTTTGGAAACAATTACCGCCTTGCTAATCCTATAAAGCGCCTTTTGCCCTCCTTTATCGTTTTCTTCAGTGAAATATTCATGTGCAGGGAATGTTCTATGTATATCACGGAGGATGATAGCTTCCGATGGGCATTCCTACAAAAACATGGAAAATGGAAAAGAGATTTTAAATTCACACCTTTTCAAGTAACATTTGATATGCTTGAACAAGATCTGCTTTTACTGTGCCAATGCGAGCAAGAAGAAGCCATACCTAAATAAATTTTAATAATCACAACATAAGGAAATAAACCTCGCCACGCAAAACGTCAGGAATGCCGTCGTGAATCAAAGAATTGAGACCAGACGGCCTTCTTTAAAGTGAAAATGTTGCAGGAATAAAGGAACAAAAATTAACTGTTCAGGTGTTTGTTTCCATAAATCTATCATTTCATTCCAAGCAGCCAACCTGTCCTCGGAACAATCGCGACAAACTTCACCTGAACCCGAGAGCAAAGGCTCGTCGCTATCTAAAAAATAAAAGGCTTGAATTCCGATTAGATTCAAACTGTAAGCTCTAAAATGCAGAATCGGTCGCAATTTTTAAGGAAAAGTAAATAATACTCCAAACCTGAATCTGATACATTTGCAGGATGGATCAATTGAGTCGGCATCTGGCGTGTTGGGGATCTCTCTTTATCTCCGTCAAATGTGATAGATGCCTGACGCTCTCTTTCAGTAGTTGACTCGAAAATGACAACTTTCCTAGGATTAAATGAAAATATTTTAAGTTTTAATTTAAAAATTTAATCTAATTCAAACATTTCAAAAAAGGAAAGAATTAAATTTTCTCTTAGGTAAATAATATGACAGATTTTTTATTTCTTACAATTGGTCATCACAAATAGCATTGCATGTTTCCGGATCAGCTGAGCGTTCATTCATCTAAATATGCTATTTAAACACAAAACAAATAATTTTTAACATGAAGTTGAAAATATTGACGCATAAATAAAAATCTAAACGTAATTTTTGGCGTTTTAACTATGACATTTTACTTTTTCGTATTTTGATTGCAAATCAAGTTTTAGAGTACAACGCTAAAAATTTTAATTCATATCCACTAGAGTCTAACCGATTTTTTACAACTAAATGCTGAAAATTTAAATTACCGTTCTTTGTGCCAACAATCTGTATGTCTCTGATACTGCTCTGCGTTGCGGGCACCAGAAACTGAAAAAAACAAGGCCGTAAAAATGCTATACTCCTGTTATAACGCCATCATAAGTGACCACCTTGTAGGTGGCGTTTACATGAATTGACTTAATTAAAAATTCTGAACCGTTCGTATTGTTGAAAAATTCTCGCTTTGCACTCAATAATAAATCTTAACGATTCGTCAAGCCCTTCAAAAGTGACATCAACCTAAAAAAATAAAAACTCATAAAATTGTTATAGATACTTACAGCTACAGACATGAACACTCGTGTCTCTAATAATAAAAATTTAAATAATTTTTAGACTTGTTCTTCTTTTACCTCTTGGCGTTTCTGTATTTAACACTTCAAAATTCCAGGCACTTGGATTCCAACGTGCTTCTATAACAAATACTCGTGGATTATGTAGACCCTTAAAGAAATGTATTCTAACAGAAGAGCAATTTTCACTAACTGGATTTGCGCTTTTCATTTCGAGCAAATGCCTTAAAATCAACTTAAAAAATTGATCGAATTATTTTAAAGGGCTTACATGTCCGATTGGCGTAAATTTCTACCGGGTGCCAACAACATTCCAAAACAATTTTTAACCCGCAAATGTTTGGGTCCCGCAGTTTGCTTCAACATAACCAGTACAAGTTTTTCACGATCGCGTCGCATCTAATGAAGAGTAGGATTTTTATTTAATCAAATGCTTTAACTTACCTTAAAGCAATTTCTCTCTAGTGGGCTAACAAAAAATCCTTGTTGTTCAATATCAATGTAACAATCGTCATTAGCATTGTTGCAATCAGCTACAACCCTTGAAGTCGGTCTGCTCGATGTCCTCCTTTGTCCATCCCTTTCGCGAATTTCTAATAATGCCTCGAATTCAAACAATTCAGTTTCAGATTGACTAATATTTGATATTGAGGCTTCCATTGAATGTAAGGAACGTTGTAGATTCTCTTGTATTTGTGGAACTTGCTTATGACTTTTTTTCCGTACTTCAGATGGTAAAAGTTGAGAAAAGTATAATATCACCTGGGCAAAAAAATTTATTCTATTTAGTCGAAGTATTATTTCAACATACTGAAGTACAAAAATGTGATACATAAATATTTAACCGAATTAAAATATTTTAACCTAGTGGATCGATTTGTAAACGGCATTAACTTAAAATTACAAACTTCAGAGCGAGATTGTAACAAAACTAAATATACAAATTTGGAAGATGTGACTCTAACTTTCAACTTTTATGCAAATAAAATGCGGTTGGGGTCAGGTGAGTACGGCCAACTGAGTAAAGCCAACTGAGTACGGGCAACTGAGTATGGCCAACTGAGTATCCCCAATAAAATGGCCAACTGAGTATCCCCAATAAAATGGCCAACTGAGTATTAATACTTTTGTATACCAATTAAACTCATTATCTCTTTTTTTAATTTTTATAATTAAAACTCTATAATGGAAAATATATACAGTGGAGACATAAAAACACAAAGGAATAAAAATAAGTTGCTGAAGGATTTCTTTATGTTTTCCAAACATTAAATTCTGACGGGGGCAAAAACATTTGGAGATGCGAACAGTTCAATACGAAATGTAAACTGTCACGGACGGTTACATACGAGTTTGGAAGACATTATTTCCAAACTCGACTAGGCTAGCACACTTGTACAACAGCGCTTTCTCGTTACAGGACTCGAGAGAAGGGCTGAAAACGATGGACACTCCAGCTGGACACTCCAATCCGTTTAAATTTTACATCATTTTATGATTTTATTTGGTATAAAAATTATTAATATAAAAAAGTATTTATACTCAGTTGGCCATTTTATTGGGGATACTCAGTTGGCCATACTCTAATACTCAGTTGGCAATATACTCAGTTGCCCGTACTCAGTTGGCTTTACTCACTTGGCCCGTTCCGAATAAAATGTTCCTTTCTTTTTCATTCCCCGTTCTCATTTCTTTCACGTTCTTCTCGCTCTCTGACATACATGTAAACTTAATTTTTCAACTGCATGCGAATGCGTACATTTGAGTAAAAAATTTTTTTCGAAAATCCATTTTTAGATAATTGTTGAAGTGAAAATTGATTTTATCTTTTTATATTTTATTATGAAATTCTCTTTAAGATTTGGCAAAAGTTACGTATATTATTTTTTAGGTTGAATTTTACTTTATTATTTCTATTTAAAAATCTAACGAAATGTCGTATATGCTCCCACATTTGCACAATGGTTGGCAAGTTGATCAGGTTTATCAATTTTAATTTTTTTCTTAGAAATTTCAATCTTTAAATCCTTTAAATATAGGCCATCTTGGCAGAGGAGGATCGCGTGGTTCTTATACGCTTTGGTCATGACTGGGATCCGTCATGCATGCGCATGGACGAGGTTTCTTTTTTAATAAATTTTATCTAATTAATTTCTTAAGACACTTTACAAGATTGCCAATAAAATCAAAAATTTTGCGGTTTGCTACCTCGTTGATATTTCTGAGGTTCCTGACTTTAACAAAATGTATGAACTGTATGACCCTGTTACTGTGATGTTTTTCTTCAGGTTTGGCTAGAAACGAGAAATCTCAAGTAATTTTTGTTTTATAGAAATAAACATATTATGGTTGACTTGGGCACAGGAAACAACAATAAGGTATCTTTGAGTCTCTCAAAACTTATTATTATCAAAACACAATTTAGATCAATTGGCCAATGCACGATGGCCAAGAACTCATTGATATCATCGAGACGGTTTGCAAATTTTTAAATTTGTTCGATTTCTTTATCTGTTCAAAATAAATCTATTTAGGTGTACCGAGGGGCTCGGAAAGGAAGAGGACTGGTGATTTCTCCAAAGGATTACTCTACAAAATATAAGTATTAACTATGAAGCAATATATTGATTATGAGTGATCTTTCTGGAATTAAAACAAAATTTGACGTAAATTTTCTGATAAACTTTCTTTTAAATTTATTTGATTAAATTTTAAAAACTTTCTAATTACTACTTGTAAGCGCAAATAATTCGGAAAATTTATACCATTGGTGCTTTTTAGTTGAAATGTTGGCTTTCATCTTTATAATTTCAAATCTGCTTACTTGAAAGGCAATTATTGATTTTAGTAAATGCCAAAGTGAAAATTCTGGCCATAAAACGTTTTCCTCAAAGTGTAGATATGTAAAAGGGCGGAACTATAATTAAAATAATTAAAAAAACTTTCCCAAAAATTACGCTCATAAGCATAAAGTCACTCAATCGCCTCTCGCTAGTTCTGACTACCTGAAATTTTTTGCAGTCTTTTTAATAAAATTCAAAGGTTACAACAAACCATATCAAGGGGAATGCATTTATAGGTATCCATACATTCATCAACAACACAGGCATAATCACTATTTATAAATATAATATGTAATATATTAAATTTTAATTTAAACAAACTTATTGTTAATTCTCTCGTGCTGATCACATTGTATTTTCTGCAAAGCCCCCTCCACTGCTCGAAAAAGCTCATTACTTGAAGTATATGCCAAACAGATATTTAGAAAAGTGCTGAAACATTTTTATTTTAGTGTTAAGGAGTAATATTTTCAATAAAACCTCTGCCCTTTGTTCCTCGTAATTTCCTCAATTTGTGTGATCAATGAACGTATCTTTTCAGGCAGCATCTGAAGATTTCCAAAAAAACGAATGCAAACTTGATGGGTAGCAGACTGCTCACTGTTTTTGATATAATGATATTAAGTTAAAAATAATATTTTCTAATAAATTTTGATAAAAATTGTTCTCCATTTTGTGAATAAGGGGAAAGAGCAGCCAATCTAAATTTGAAAAAGTATCAACAAAACCTTTTTTGAAGCAAATCCAAAAGTTGAGAGAATTTGTGTTCTGCCAACTCCATAAGTCCTTTAACCTCTGATTCTGACCGTTTAAAATTTTCTATACTAAATGCGTAGACAGTGACTTCTTTAATGCCCACATAATCGCACCAATCCAATACCTAATTTAAAAGACTTATTTTTAAGAATCAAATTGCAAAAGATAACCTTTGTAAGTTGTTTAAATCCAAGTTCATGGCCTTCTAGCACAGTTGAACAATTATGTGCGCGAGCATATCTTCGATTACCATCCATAATAAATGCAACATGACGAGGGATCGGACCCAGCTTAAAGAGAAAAAATAAACAATACAACTATATAAAAACCTTTATAATCCAAATTGTCAGTCGGAACCACCAAGAAAGCTTCTGACGTTCAAACCAACCACATTCCTTGACATTAAATGGTTCATAACTAAAACTATCATCATTATCTACTTCCATCGCCAAAAGCGTTTAAATTAACAATATATTTTTTCTAAAGTATAAAACAAATACAAATTAAAAAAACGTCTAAAACCCCCAGAAGCGATCGAAACCTAACGAAAATCAATTGTGAATTCTTTCTTATATTCTTTTAAATCTAGTCAAAAGATATTTAAACTTATTTAAAAAGTTAAAAGTAACTCAAATATTAAACACTAAAAGTTTAAAAGAATTTTTTAGTATTCAACAAATACATATTGGTGTGGTGTCTGTGTAATTTTATATTTAAAAATGGGTAGAAAATCTCCGCAAAAATTTTATTAGACAACTCTCGAAATTAAATTTCAGAAGATTAGAGAGAATAACTCTTGAAGCTTTTTAATATTTAAATTGTCCAAAAAAGTTTTGTGGGATTTATGGAGAGATGATAATCAAAATAAACATTAAAAATCACTGCCAAACGAATTAGTGAGGAAAAGCAAATGGCGCAGTTTTATATGCATCACTATCTTTCTTCGTTAAAAGCCATATTTAATTGCCTCCAGTCTCGCCAGTTTCACCAGCACCTTCTTGTTCATCGGCAGCGGTGTCACTTGTCTATTAAGAGAAAAATAAGTTTTATAGAGAACAACATTCGGTCCACAAGTTTTGGTATGATAAAAAAATACTAACCCATAATGTGAGGTTGTCTCGCAAAAGTTGCATAATAAGTGTCGAATCCTTTAATTGAAAATTATTTAACAAAATTAAACTGTAAAGGATACTTTATATGAGTCTTCATTCAAAGTGTCCAACTCAGCAATTGCATCGTCAAAAGCCTGAAAAAGGTTTTTTAAATCTGTTGCCGTCTCTAACATGTGTTTCTTATATCCAGGTTTGAACCAATTACCCTTTTATAAAATCCAGGTGCTATACACGCAAATCCAAGAACAAAAAGTTAACTTATACAAATTTAAATAAACCTGTTTGGCAAGCTGGCAAGCCTTATCAGGCGAATTCAATATCTCATAGTAGAAAACAGAAAAGTTGAGTGCCAAACCGAGGCGAATTGGATGAGTCGGTTGCATCTTGTCCTTGGCAATATCTTTAAGAAAATAAAATATTCAAGTAAATAAATAACGTCCACACCAAAAGCTTCCTGATAACTCTGTTGTGACTTTTCGACAACACCTTAATAGAACAAAACTTATTATAAAATACAATTAAACCAACTGTTGCGGTCATCACCAGTAGCGACCTAAGAAAATTAAAATAATAATTAAAACATAAAAAATAATCTCACAACCTCAGCAAGATAACGATAGTAGTCGCCTTTCATCTTAAGGTAGAACACCTTGGACTCGGGGTTTCCAGCCTTTGGGATAAGATATTTGTCTAAGAGATCCTGAAAAAACATTATGATAAGTTGCTCATAATTCTTTTGAGACCTACCAAAACATCATGGCAAATATCGCGCAATTCGCGCTCAACTTTCTCACGATACTCTTTAGCCATTTGTTGCTTCTTCTCAGAACCTTCAGTCTTTTGTTCAATAGATGAAATAACACGCCATGAAGAACGGCGAGCTCCAACCACATTTTTGTAAGCAACCTTAAAAATATTAAATTTAAAGTTTAATAGTAGAAAATTATGAACCGATAGCAAATTGCGCTCTTCATTGGACAACTCAGCTCCAAGTTCGGTGACCTTTTTCATGGATTGAGCCATGTCGTCATAACGTTCGGCTTGTTCAGCCAATTTCGCACGTTGTACAAGCTCTTCCTTGTTTTCTGCCATTTTTTACGTAGCTTTAATAAATTTTAGAACACTAAAAATATAAATATATTATTATAAGAAGATAGCGAGTAACCTTAAGGAAGAAATGATTTGATTCTAGAGTGTTTTGAGTTTATTTTTTGGACTCTAAAACCCTACAAACAATAGAAAACTGAAAATAAAGATTTCTATAAACAGCTTGGAAAACTTTTAAAACGTCAGGAATACTAATAGTGTTTATAATCAAAAGGAACCTGGAGTACGATGAGCCTAAGGAGTGAAAGAATGATTGTGAGGGAGTGGGAGGAGCAAGCGGCAAGGACCACTTCTGCCACACCGCTGCTTTTGTTGAGGGACCACGCGCGCCACACTGAGTGAGCGCCACGGAGTATAGACTCAACCAATATGTACATCTTTCTTCTTTACTAGAAGGGGCCGCCACTCATTAGCTATGTGAAGAGAGAGATAAAGAATTAGGCGTTTAAAAATAGTGTATGAATTCCGGGGGCTGTCACAAAGCGTCAACAACATGAAATAAATAAGGGGCCGTCTCTAAGGGAACAGCCATGAATGAGAAGCTCCACAGTGTTGTGACTGAAATACGTATGAATTCCAGGGACCGTCTAAAACTCAGCTAATGTGGGCAAGCAACAAAAATAGAAAGGGATCGTCTCTCATTGAACAACACGACTAACGTTGAGGAATTTGAACAGTAAACGTAACAACGTAGTTTTATGAGTATGAATTCCAAGGGAGAATAAAGGAAATGCTTTTGTGAGTATCCCTTAAAATGTTCATTTGTTATATACCGGAATGTTTATCATAAAATAATTTGATTCTAATAAATTTTAAAAAATTTCAGTCGAATGGAATTTCATGAAATTTTTGACATTTTGAAATGAACGAAAAATTTTTTTCTTTGAAATTCTATGAAATTCTTATAGAATTATCTTGCCGAACTCATTGGCAAAATAAATATCATAAAATAATTTGATTCTAATAAATTTTAAAAAATTTCAATCGAATGGAATTTCATGAAATT
>ABLG01001596.1:0-29510 GCA_000172435.1 Meloidogyne hapla
AAATTATTTTATTTTTATTTATTTTACCTTAAATCCCTTTCACAATGACCTGTACAAACATCATAAAAGAATCCTCCAATATTAAAACATTCAATTGCTGATTTATTTGAAATTAAACATTCTTTTGGTGCAGATCTTTTTATTAAATTATTCATTCTCTTTTTAATAAATTTATTTAATTATTTTTTATGCAAATTAAAGAAATGTTTTAAATAAATTATTCAAATTATTTAATTTATTATTTACAGAAAAGAAAATAATTTCAAATTAAAATATAATATTTTAAATATATATTTTATATATTTTATATATTTATTGAAATTTTTTGATTTTTGAAATTTTAAAAAACAAAAATATTCTTTATAATCTTTAAGAAAAATTGGATTATTAGGGAATGGGCAAAGAAACAACCGGAAAAAGTAAAATGGCACTACTGACACTGATAGGATTAGTCAAAAAGTAGAAAAAAAAAATTATTTTTTTATAAATAAATAAAAGAAGATTAAGTCAAAAATATTTATTTATTTTTTGAAATTTATTTATATTATTTAAATTCAAATAATAATAGAAATAATATTATTTTAAATATTAATTTTGCTTTGATTAAAATATTTATTTAAATATTTTTTTTTACTTGAAAAGTTTTAAGAATTAATGTAAGATGAAAAATTTTTCGATGAAAAAAAAGTTGAATGAGATGAAAATTAAAAAATATATGAGAGAGAAGAGAAAAAAAAGAAATAAATTTAAGAAGAAATTAATTTTGGTAATATTAACCACTTTAAATAAAAAAAATATCTTCTTCTTCTAAGACAAGGATATCCTTATTTTGTTGGACAACTTGCCTTTATAAAAAAGTAATTTAAAATGTCAAATAGGGGAAAAGGAGGAAAGTAATAAAAAGTGAATTGAAAATAATTTTTTTAAAAATAAATTTATTTTTATTTTTGAGTATTTTAATTAATTTATAAAAAATTAATTTTAATTAAATATTCTAAAATTAGTATATATTCCTTTTTAATATCAAAGGTAAGAAAAGTTAAACTTAAAAATATTAGAAATTAATCCCTCTAATAATTAATTTTTAACATTTTTTGGTAACTTTATTTTATTCTTATAAATAAAAATTAAAATATTTTAATTAATTAATTTTAAATATTTTATTCTTTGTTCTATTAATTCCATTTTCTAAATTATTTACAAAAATTTATTTTGAATAAAGATAATTGATTTATTAATAAATTATTGTGAATTAAAAATTTTATTAATTTATTTGAATTTTTTTTAAAAAATATTTTATGTAAAGTATTGGAATTAGCTTAAATAAAATATATAATATTATAAAATTGAAAGTAAAAAAAGTAAAAAAAAAGGAATAAAAAGAATATATAAAAAGGCAAAAGCCGATAATGTAAAAAAATTTCCTTTCCAAGCTAAAAATTCTCTCTAGAGAGTCCAATTAATTTTTGTTTTTATTGAATGATAAAAGCTTTAAATGAATCAAAAGAGAAAATAAATAAAAATATATTGAAATTAAAACATTAATAAATATAATAATTTTTAAATAGAAAAATGTGTCCACTATAGACGAATAAATTTGTAAAATTATTTAAGTTAATATACATAGTCAAATATATTTAATGAGTTTAATAAATTTATTTATAAAAAGTCAAAACCCCTTTAATGAATACATCCTTTAATTTGATAATAATTCAAATTTTCTCTTGGTTAATAAAAAAAGCAAATCTAAATATGGCTGCTTCAAGTCTATAAACTTTTTACAAATTTTAAAGTTTTCACTTCTCGATTCTTGTAAAAGTAAACCATAGAAGTGAAAATGTCGAGTCTCTCGAGTGTTATAGAACATTAAATAAAATGAAAATAAAAAAATATATTAATGAAAAGTTAAAGAAAATATTTAATTTAAATTGTTATTTTAATGTATAAAATAGATAATAAAAGGTTTTGACTTCAATTATACCGAAACAATGGTCAATTAGATATTAAATTTCTCGAAATAATCGAATTTAATTTAATAAAATAATTAAAAAATATTTAAATTATTTATCGGGAATATATCTAATAATTAAAAAAAGAAGGAAAGGATATACATAAATATATACAAAATGTTTTTTTTTAATCTTTTCATCCAAATTATTTTTTTTAATATCCTTCTTTTAATTCTTCAATATCATCATTTTTATAAGAATTTGCCCCACAAGTTATTAAAATTAATCCAATATTTTCTCTTTTTAAAGATTCATTTTCATTTAATTCTGTTTTCCCATCAAAAACATTTTTAAGAGTATTCATTGGTGTTTCTCCACAAAAATCTTTAAAATTAACAAGTTCTGCCATTTGTTTTTCATCAAGATGTGCTCGAAGTAACTAAATTTAAATAAATATTACTTTTTTTATAAAAAAATAAAAAAAATTTTAGTTAAAATATTTAAAAAAGATTTTATAAAAGTATCAGACATAAAAATAATATTTTTTTAAAATAATTAAAATACTTCAAGTAAACGTTCATCCATTCTCTCAACTGCATAATGAGCTAAAGTACGTCCATTAGTTGCATCCACCTTAAATATTTATTTAAAAAAACACTTTTTTTTGCTCTTGTCCTGTTTAGTAGTCCAATGAAAGTTTATTTATATTCGATAAAATATCATCGGTCTCGTAAAGTTTTATTGGACTACTAAACTGGAAAAGAGCCAAAAAGTTTTTTAAAATTTACCTGAAAAGGATTAGCACCAGAATTTAATAAAATATTTATTATTTCCAAATTACAAATTAAATTATTATTTTCTTTTTCCGAAACTTTTTTGCCATGATTTTTAAATGCACACAATAAAGGACTTAAACCCATTCCATCTTCAGCATTTAATTTAGTTCTAGAATCAGCACAAAGAGCACGAACTATTTTTGTCTTTAAATTAAAAATAAAAATATTTAATTTTAAATTAAATTAACCATTCCGTGAGAAGCAGCAAAATGTAAAGGCATATGCCGTTCTAAACGATTGCTTTGAGTATTTGGTGATGCTCCAGCCTTTTTTAATTTAATTTAATTAAAAAATAAATTTATTTTAAAATTACCTCTAATAAATAACTAACAACTTCAACTTGATCTTTTTGTACAGCAACCATTAAAGGAGTTTCTCCCATTGCATTAGGAATATCAAAATTTGGAATTTCCCCTTCACCTCCATCCATTTTAAGCATTTGTTCTACAAGTGTATATATTTTAGCCAAATCTAGATGAGAGGTAACAATATGCAAAAGAGTATCTTTAAAAAATAAGAAAAAGATAAGTAATTCTTTCAATAAAAATTTTTAATTCCCCAACACCTTTTTATTAAAATAAAAATATTATTATTTTTTACCTCTGTCAGCATCTTGAAAAGTTAAAGCTCCTGGATGACGCTAAAATAAATAATTATAATTATAAATATAATTTCATTTACTTGAATACATTTACAAGTCCAAGCCCAAGCATCGTCCATATCTTCACTTCGAATAAGAACGCGGAGACGTTCTTTTGCTTGTCTATTTAAATTAATAATTCCTAACTCGTCGCGAGCTGTCAATGATGTTAATGGCGGCGCTGGCGCAAAAGGTGGTGTTTGAGGACCACCACAGACTGCTCCGTTGCGAGGAGCAGACGGAGAACTGAAAAAATTGAAAAAAAACAAGATTTTTTTTTGTTTTTTAAATTAAATTATATTTAAATATAAATAAAGTTATAATTTTATATAAAAAATACTTTTTTGGAGCACTAAATGGAGATTCACCACCATTAGTTACAGTATCACCTGAAGACCTAGGTGAATCACTTTCCGAAAATGAAGCCTTTCGAGAAAAAATTGGTGAATAACGACGAGAATATTCAAGAATAAAATCAGAGAGGCTTAAAAAATAAAAATATAATTAATGACCAGATTAAAATCTAAAATATTTTCATAAAAATAGTTATCTTACTTATCAGGTAATTCGTTACGGTCTGATCGTTCGCCAGGACTTAATGGATCCAAAGTTGTTCCAATGCTATCAGGAGTTGAACTAGGTGAGGATAATGCTGAATCACTTCCACCTACACTCCAACCGTCTACACTCCAATTACTTGTTGGAATACCACAATCGTAGCCGTAACCAAAAGAAACTGCAGGATTCAAACCACTTTGGTCAATAAGAACCGTTTGAGGAGCTGCCGCTGCGTTGAATGTTATGGCCATATTTGGAGATGACATGTTTCTGTTGCTTATAGATGGAGAGTGACCAACTCCGCCAAAGTGTTGAGTAAATGTTGTTGCGTATGGATGGTGAAAAGGTTGATGATTGGCACCACTATAATTAAGAAACTAATAGAAAGAGGTAAAGATATTTTAAAATTTTTATTTTTTTTTAAGGTTTTAAATTTTTATTTCGATGTAAAATGAATTCGTATTTTAATTAATATAACAAATAAACAAAATATAAATAAATAAAATTTTTAATTTAAAAATAAATATATTAATATAAATAATTAACTTACTGAACAATAAAGCTGGCTCGAACTGGTCCACGTGCTATAAGTTCGCCCTCAACAGGTTCTTTTTGTTTTATGAGCTCAGTTTTCTTAGTACAGCTATCTTCTTTATCATTCATTGATTCATTATTACATTGCGTCAAAACATTCGCCGTATCATATAAATTTTCCTCATTAGAAAATTTCTTTTTAATTATTTTATCAACTTTCCCATCGGTCAGTAATTTTTGCGAATTATTAACGCACTCTTCTTCCGTTAATAATTTTAGTTGATTTACCTCTTTTACTTTCTCTTCTTCCACATGCTCAGATTCCTTATTAGGAACAGCGGAAAATTCCGTAGACACAACTGAATCAACTTTTTCTTTTTTTTCATCAATTATTTGCTTCTTTTGCTGCTCTTCGCCAAACATTAAATCGGCAAAAAGATTACGACAATTACGACTGAATTTAGTCGTTGTGTTTGTCTTTCGAGCGAGTGCCGAAGAGCGCAATGATTGAAGGGCCAAATGGTCCGCTGGCGAACACTCTTCAGTACGTTCAATACACTGTTGTTTCTCATAAGAATTTGCTGAAAACCCCTCTGCATCGACATTGTTATGATTTTTTTTTGTTTTTCGAAGAAAAACATCTTTTGAACTAATTGTCACGGCTGACTCAAGCTGATCGACCAGTGAGTCAATTATAGTTGAATCATCAGCAATCTATAAATAAATCATATAAAGAAAGAGAATAAAAATATTTAAAACAGAATATTTTGGATATAAAAATATAAGTATAGGTAAATGAAATTCTTTATTCTAAACCTTTTGCTTTGATGGTAATAGTATTGCTCGAGCTAGTAATCGGCAATCTGAAGAGGACATTTAGGTAATTATACAAGTTTATTTAATAGGAATCAAAATATTTAAAAAAATTTCGTTTCTAAATTTAAAAATATTTATATAAAAAAAACGTGGATGTGAAAAGATCGTTTGAGTTTTTGTTTCGTTGGGATTTCAGGATCTATGTAGCACCCAGAATTGTAAAAAGGGATAAAAATTGAGCATGTCTTTGGATAAATTTGATATATAAATCGAATTAAGAAGAAATAACTAAATTTAACCATAATATGTATTAAAAATATGTACATCTCCACGTCACATCACTACTGTGAATGGAGAGACATAGAATAAACATGAGAAATATTCAAGCTATCAAACAGTGGGAGTTGTTGAAAGTCCAACTAACAAGAAATAAAAACGAATACGTAAAATATTGATTTTACTTTTAAGTGACAGCTAATAAAACGGCTGTAAGGAATAGAGAAAGTAAAAGAATAATATGTATCGTTAGAGGCTGGCAACAATTCATCGACTGGCAATAAGAGCATGTGACATGTTAATATAGTGAATATGGTTGTCATACTGTGTATCGGGGCTGAATAAAATGTGAAATAGTGTGAAACTTGAAATTTGTACAGCCCTGCTATTTATCACGTTAATGTTTTATGTGTATGTATATGACATTAATGTTCGGAGATAGAGAAAACTAAGTCAGGATCCATAGGAATCAAGTCGAGAGTAGAGAAATTTCAAAGGTTATAAGTATGGTAGAACAAAGAAGTATTTCATTAAAATCTTAGACACCGGTAGTCGGGAACCGTGGCGCGACTTTTGGGGATAATCACTATTAAAATAATCAAAAAAAAAAGAATAGATATACAAATGGATTTAATTTCATAAAATCAAGCTAATAATTATCTATAAGATGATAGTATTTTTGTTCAACATTATGGCAATATGATAAAGTTATGGCCAAAAAACTAAGGAATTTGGCCAAAATCAGCTTATTGGCCATAACTTTTTCAAAAATTGGCCGATTCTGATGAGTTATATTTTAAAATTAGCCTAATTTTGAGCTCTATTTTTTGAACACAAAAACATATTTTTACAAACATTACAGAAAAAGTTATGCCTAATATCCTCAAGAGTCGGGTCCCCAAAAGTCGGGTAGCCTCGGGAACATCACTAATGAGTAAGCGATTTAAAGGATATTAAAAAGTTAGTTGTGCCCGTTAGAATATGAATGAATAAAAATAATCCATAAGTTGGCACAAAATACAAAATTCCAAAAAATAAATTTCATATTTTTAGTTAAAATTAGTCATTTCTTGGAAAATCCCTTCATTATAACTAAAATTACGTCTGAATAAAAGGATGTGACAAATCTGATTAAGTTCATATTAAAAGTTATGCCGCGTTGAAGCGTTACTTTTCATTCTTTTTGGAGAATATTTTAACAAAATAAAAATATAATATTTAATGTAAAGCAAATAATTAATTTCTAAAAAAAATTTCATCCAGACATTTTATCACCAGCTTCTTTTTTCTTCTTTTTAACAGCTGTTTGCGATTGTAGCCGTAAAATTTCGCTGGGAAAATTTCCTTTTTCTTTTGATTTTGCAATAAGTGTTGGATGATTATGTAAAGATTGCTTTGATTTTGCCCATTGCGGAATAACCTAATTAATAAAAATTATTTTTGATTTAAATAATATTTAAAGTAAAAACCTGTCCATGAAAACGCCATTTACCATCAGCACTTGAAATGTGATTTTCAAATACAACATATTCAAGCACTTCTCTAGAATCATCCTCTGATCCCAACAATAAATGTCCATCTTTGTCATAAAGGGCCATTTTCTTAAAATTTTTATTTTTAAATAAAAATAATAAAATCATGTTTATTATGTATCGGAGATGACAAAGAACAAAAGAAAATAATTTTTTTCATTTCACTTTCTCCCCATCTACATATATTTTAATAATTTTACAAACTTGTGTAGTATGCATTCGAACAGCAATTTGTGCAATATCATTGCCAGATTTAAGCGGAATATCGGTAACTTTAACAGAAACTACAACAGAAGGCTCATTAAATCGAAAAAGTTCCCATCGAAGTGTTCCTCTCTCGACGTCGGGCCAAAGATTCTAACAAAAAATATTTTTAACAAAATTATTTTAAAGATTTACATAAAAAGCTGATTCTGTAACAAGTCCATGTAAAAGAGTTTTATCACGATTTGCTAACGCCTGAAAAGCTGATTTGTAAATCTCTTCCGCTTCTTTAACAAAATCCTAAAAAATACATTTAATTTTAATATTCAAAATTTTTACTTATTAATTTAAATATATTTAATATTAGGTAATCAAGTTATCATGACCAAAGATAATACATAAATTCCAAAAAGTATTACCTAACAAAGCATTTAATTTCAATTTTAAGAAATTATTAAAGATAATTATAATTTCATAAATACCTTTAAATCAAAATTTCTAAGACCTTCTTTTCGTTTAATTCTTCTCAAACCATAACCCATTAACGTCTCATATTTATCTTTCCAATAATCTTTAATGTCATCAAAAAGTCCATTTAGGCCAGAGCTTCCAAGTCGCGATAACTTTGACGTCTCTGGTGGAATATATGTCGTCATAATATCATCTAAAAAAAGAAAAATAATTTTTTAAAATAATTTTATTTATTACATAATGACTGGTAAGTAATTTGATGTTCTTGCCATTCTCGCGGAGAAGCATCTTCGTAAATGTTAGGTTTACCCTTTCGTAATAAATAAATTCGTAATTGGTCCGGGGTCATTTTTTTGATACGTTGTTGCTCAACATGATCTTCCAATTCGATTAATAACCTTTTTTCGCCACGCAACTGAAATAATTATTTAAAATTTAATATAATTATTGTTAAGATTAAACAAATATTTAGAGAAAAACGATTATTTAATTAATGAGAATAGAAGAAAATCAAGGATTTATCAAAAATAGTTTCCACATAATTGCTTGAATTTTTCCAATAATTTTGAATTTAAGGAAATTTTTAGAAACTTATCAAGTCTTGGATTTTGAAAATAGGATAGATTTAAAGCAAAAAGGCTTAATAGACCCAAAAAAAGGAATTATTCAGCGAAAACGGTAAATTTTGAGATTCCTTCTTCTTTCTCAGTTCGAAGAAAATTTTAGTTGAACAGTTTATTAAAAAATTTAAAAATTACCCTTCGATACTTCGCTTCATTCACATGAGTATTTCTATTTGCTCTGTGAGGGTTTGACCGGCGCCAACCTATGAATCGCTCGAATCCACCCGGTTCTTCAAGCTCCTTGTGATGATGCACAAGACGGATTGAACAAGTATATGTTGGTGGCCAAGGCATTAAAATATTTGTTGCATTCAATCTATTATATAAACGACAAATCCCATAAAAATTCATATTTTCCTAAAATAAATATGTATAAAATATATATAATAAAAAAGATCACATCTTAAGAAGGTTAGCGGGTTTCAAAGATTTCTGGAGACCAGAATTATCAAGGGCGGTACTTAACTGGCGGGAGGCCATTTTTGTTTCCAATCGTTCCGAATGATTTTTATAATACCTAACTGACTCTTATTTTCGAATAGAAGAAAATCAAGGATTTATTAAAAATAAGTTCAACAATCAACTTTTCGCCATCCATGGATGGTTTTACGCAGCTGTTGAGACTCAGATGGCTGAGAAATGAAATATTTTAAATTAATTCTCTAAAACGAAATCGTGGCACTAAATCTTACGTGTCTTGGCTACCTTAAAGAAATCCTGATTCTAATTTAATGTAGAATCCGGAAAATCACACTGCGCAATATCGTGGTTCTGTCCTGCTCTGCACCCTATTTCCACGAAATCTCTTGTCCTGGTTTTGGTGTAATCTTAAAAAAGATTTATATGTATTATACCTCAATTTTATTTGTTTTTTCAGTATTAAAATGTATTACCAACATCAACAGCAAATCCCTCAACAGCAACCACCATTGGCAACAAATGCTTATCAACCAATGCAATATTACCCAACACAACAACCAGCTTCACAACCACAACAGCAGCCAATTGTACCGACTGGGCCGCATGGGGGATTTCCTCAAGTACCACCCCAACCACCCCAACAAAACTTCGATTCAAAGACTGTACAGCAGCAGCCTGGTGTCGTACCAAACCATATGGGTTATTTCCAACAGCACATCTTGCAACAACAGCAATATGGCGTGACACCGTCCCCCATTGGTGGATTTGCACCACCTACATGTACCCCTGGAGCAGGATTCCCTCCTGCTCTTACAGCAGGTTTCCCTCCGGGCCCCCCGCAGCTTCAGAAGCAACGCCTAGATCCAGAGATGGTCCCAAGTATTGTAAGTCCTTTATTTCTCATATCAACAATTTTAAAAAATCTGCACATAAATGTTATATATTTTTGAAAAAAATTCTTATTCAGATTCAAGTTGTAGAAGATGATCGAAGTTCACGGTCTGGCCTTTTCCCAACTGGATTTCCGCAAGCTGAACTTCCTCCATTGACTACAACTGAATTTATTGCTCAAGACCAGGGTTTTTATTTTGCTATTTTACAATAAATTTACTTTACATTTTAAGGCAATTCCAATCCTAAATTTATTCGCTCAACAATTTATTCTGTTCCGCAGAGTAGTGATATTACAAAAGCTACACATTTACCACTCTCTTTAGCGTTGACACCTTTTGCCAAATTGCATCCATCCGAGGTGCAATATTTACAATATATTATAAAAAATTTGTTTAAGTATCCTCCTCCACTAATTGATCTTGGTGACATAGGGCCCGTTCGTTGTCAACGTTGTAAAGCATATATGTGTCCGTTTATGGAGTTCATTGATGGAGGGCGAAAATTTCGATGTCCTTTTTGTAAGGCTAACAGCACAGGTAAACTAATTTAATCCAATATTTTATTTTTTAATTTATATAATAGTTCAAGATGCATATTTTGCACACTTGGATCATTCTGGTCGTCGAACTGATATTCAACATCGTCCTGAACTCTTTCTTGGTTCATATGATTTTGTGGCGACAAAACAGTATTGCAAGGTTTTTTGTATCAATCATTTATTCTAATTCATTCTAAACATTTTTCAAGAATGGTATTCCACCAAAACAACCTGCTTTTATTTTTATGCTTGATGTTTCCTATAATTCTGTACGCACTGGTTTAGTTGAGCTTTTCTGTAGTAATATTGTTGAGATTTTGCGCGATTTGCCGAAGTTTATATTTAATATTAAATTATTTTTAATTATTTATTTTTAGAGACAATTTGTCTGATAAATCCACGATGCTTATTGGTTTGGCTACTTATGACCAATCAGTACATTTCTACAATTTAAATCATACGGAAAATGCTGAAATGCTTGTTGTCAATGATGTTTCGGACATTTTTGTGCCTTTTGTTGAGGGGTTTTTTGTGAAGCCTCATGAAGCTGAGAAATCTTTGACTAGGTTTTTGTTAAGAAATGAAATTAATCTTTAAATAATAAATCAAAGTTGCCTCCGTGAAATTGTCAACAATTTCTATAATACTCGTATCACTGAAGGTTTGTTTTGTTTAAACATCTCTTATTTTGTTAAATATATTTAAGTTGGTTTGGGCCCTGTTATTCAAGCTGGATTAGATGCACTCAAAAATGCTGAAAGGTTTTTTAACCTTTTGGACTTTTTTAATTACTTGGAATTCTTTATTTTCTATTTTTTTAAATTTAGATCGGGCAAACTTTTTATTTTTCACTCGTCATTGCCAACTCTTGTTGCACCTGGTCAACTTAAAAACAGGGAGGAACGCAAACTTCTTGGGACAGATAAAGAAAAGGTTTTTACTATTTTATTCTATGAGTTTATTCAAGCCGATAAACAAATTCGCAATGGAGTTTCGATAAGAATTTACAGTTATCGAAAATCGAAAAAACTCGACGATATATCATTTGATCCCTAATTATAACCAGTTATTTCTTATTAGACTATTCTCACAGCGTCTGTAGATTTCTATGGGAAACTTGGCGAAGAGTGCGTAAAATATGGTTGTTCAGTTGATATTTATCTATTTCCCAATGCTTTCATTGATGTTGCTAGCATTGCGCCTGTAGTTGCAACAACTGGTGGTTCAATCTACAAATACCAATATTTTGATGTTCGTTATTTTTTTGTTAATTTTTTACTTTTTATTATTTTTTCTTAATTTGTTTTCAGGCTGATCAAGACGGCTCTCGATTTTTAAATGATCTGCGACATGGAATCAGTCGTGAAATTGCTTTTGACGTGATGTTACGATTGCGAACTTCTACGGGTCTTTTTTTAACTGATAATACGTTGAGGATTCACAAATATGGAAATCTTTTTAAAGAAGAATTTGATAAAGAAAGATTTGATCTGTAAATTTATAGGTATTCGTCCTACTGGCTTCTTTGGTAATTTCTTTATGCAAAATACTACAGATGTTGAGTTGAGTGCAATTGACAGTGATAAATCCGTTCAAATCGAGATTAAATACGATGATAAATTAGATGAGCGCGAACCTGCTCATTTCCAATTGGCCATTCTCTTCACCAGTTGCAATGGACAGCGACGACTGCGTGTTCACAATGTTCTCTTTTTAAAGATATATAAGGATTATTTTGGGTTTTTCTTTAGACAAACTGTGTTCGCAAACCATAGTGAATTAAGATTATTTGGTGTACGGAATTTTGGTCATCAAGATTTTTCTGAATTTTGGTCACAATAAGTTAATAAGCCGTCGGTTTTCTTTAACTCCTGGCGATATGAACATAAAACATTGTTAAATGTTATATTTTGAATGAATAGGCCAAAACATTTAACCAAAACCACCTGGCCATAGGTTCTGAATTAAATAAGCACAGCTATGAAACCCACTTGATGACCAAAATTCCAAAAAGTTGGTGACCAAAGTTCCGAAAAATCTTGGTGACCAAAATTACAATCAAATATGGGGAAAAATTAAGGAAAAAAGTTAAAGTAATAAAAAAATATATATATCTAATATATGTATGATTTTATTTTTAAGCTCTCACTGCCTGTCACCGCGGATTATCAAAAGGCAAGTTATACATACAGTGCTCCACATAAACTAACTCCACCACCGTATAAGAAAGTCTCTTATATTATTTACATTATTGAAATTTTTGTAGGTTTTTCGAATATCTCTAATGGAGAAAATTCAGGTGGTTCGAAAAAAATATGGTGGACTTATAGTTATGTTGAGAGTACTGTCTATTAAAATCATATTTGCATGCGTCTCTGAAAAATTATATTTAGTTGTATCGACATATAGATGAAGACTGTTTGATCAGCCATTTGTTTAAACAAGGTATGTCTTTATGAATAGTTTGTAATTATTACAAAAATATCAGCGGAGCAATATGTACGCGAGAAATGTCCAAAGGAGATGCGTGATGAACTAACTTTGCGTGCTGCACAGATCCTTGCTGCATACCGTGAGAAATGCAGTGAACCCGCGCCTATGGGGCAACTTATCTTGCCTGAATTTGCAAAACTTCTTCCACTCCATATCAATTGCATCATACGGCATGATTCTCTGAATGGCGGTTAGAACTTTCGAATGTATAGGACAATATCTTGTCATTTTCTCACGATAGCAATATTAATCCTGTAGTTAATTTAGTTTATTCCTAGTGTCTGCTAACCATTTCTACATTCAGGTGCGGAATTAACAGTCGATGACCGCGCTTGGATGATGAGCCTAATTCCATCTATGACACCGCTAGCAATCCAACAATTCCTATACCCACGCATCTACACAGTCACTTCTCTCGGTTCTCCTGTTAGTAGCAGCAGTGAAAGTGCCGAATCGCTTAAGAACGATGGCTCGGCAAAAATGCAGGGTTGTCTTTTTCTTACTGATAATTTGTAAAAAATCACATCTAAGGTTTTCCGGAATCCTCAACTCCCATTCGTGCATCATTCGACTATTTCTCCTCTGACGATGCTTACCTAATTGACAATGGTTTGGTTGCGTTTATATGGTGCGGTTCTGGTGTGCCCAGTTGTTGGTGAGTAATTCTTGTCAAATTGCGCATGTGGAAGTTTTTAACAAGGGTTCATCATCATCTAAAAATATTTTTAAATCGCTTCAAATAATTATTTGATGATCCAAGAAATCAAAATAAAAAACATTTTGGGATATTTTTCTCCACCCCTAGTACCCCCACTTTATGATATTTATCTAGTTGATGCGAAATACTTTCTTAAGATGATTTAAAAATATTAAAAAACGGACCCTGTCTCCTAAACGTATAGTTAAAAACTACCACATGCAAAACTTTCTGACAAGAATTATCCTAGGCTCAAGGACGTATTCAATGTTACGTCAATCGCACAATTGGACGCGGAGAAGGTACATTTTTTAAAAGATGACTTTTTCTAATGATTTATTCCCAGCACCAATTGCCTTTCTACGACAACGACCGTTCACAAGCTCTGTATCGCCTTTGGTCACATTTGAATGCGGACAGGGAGAGGGCATTAAAATTATTCATTGTGAAGGAGCAAGATGCATTAGAGTCATGGATGAAGAAGTTTTTGGTTGAGGATCGTTACGCGAATAATGCTCACTCCTACGTAGACTTCCTCTGCCTGATACACCGCGAGATACGTTCTCTCATCTCTTGAATTCTACAAGGGAGATGGGAAATTTTTACTTTGTTTATGGCAAATTGTGATCACCCTTTGTTAATTTCAATTATGAAAACACCTGTTTCAAAAATTTATGTAATTTTAGTAAACTTATTTAGAACGAAATAATCGAAACATGTAAATTGAAAAATATGAATCATTTAGCATTTATGCCAGAAAGAATTAAGTATAAATTGGTCAAATCATAAAATTTACATAACCCAATATTAAAACCAACTATCGCAGACCAACCGTTTTGAGTTCAATAAAAATGACTATTTTAAGCGCGTTGGTTTTGAAACTGGGTTAACCTTTCAGTTTGAGTGTGTAACATAACTTATAGATGTCATTGAGATCAAGAAACAATGTAAGAGATTATTGGCTTGTGGGTATTACTCATCAACAATTCTTCAATTATATTCAGTCTTTGCTAGTGAGTTCCTGAAATTAACATATGTAATTTACATATCATGTACCCCCAATTGTACGGAATAACGTTCTATTTAACCCCACCCGCCATTTGAGCTCAACTGTAACAACCCTTCCTCAGACTAGCCTGTAAAGGAGAAAAGTTTTCCAGTTGTCATCATTTTCATTGATTTGACCATCTTGTTGGCAATTCTTATCCAAATATTTAAGCCTGAATAAACGAATTAAAAAAAAGACCATGAGAAAGTCAAAATAAAAGAACTTACACGGCCAATTTGTCCTGCCGATGGAGCTTTGGAGAAAATTCCTGCAAAATCTCGAAGAAAGCAAAATTCTCAAATCGCTCTTGAGCATTTTTTGGTTTTCGTACATCAAGCTTAAGCGTATATTTGATTCCGTCCTAAATAATACATGTAAGTAAATTTTTCATAAAATTTTATGTAGTATCTCAAATGCCGATTTCATTGATTTGACCACCTTATTGACAAATGAGGGTAAGGAATTCAATTGGGATCAACTGAGAATTGGAATTCCTTAACAAGTTACATGACGAAGAATAATTAATTTTTGAAAGACACTTTCCCGTTTTTCAAATACTCATTTGCCAATAATTGTCGCAAAATATCTCATGGTTTTACACACATGAGTCACCGACGTCGGCATAATAGGCAAAAAATTTTATGTTTTTATAAATTTTTAATAAACATGGTGAATCGTTGCAAGAGCTTCGCGATTCTTAATGTTGTCAACGCCAAATGAGAGCGCTAACTTTTTGCCTAGTTCTCTCAATGATTGAAAGTTAACATCTTGTTCATCATTAACATCTTGTTCATCGTCATTCTAAAAGAAAGTAATGTAAAACTTCCATAATAAAAAATAACAAAAGGCTACTATTCAGTCAGAAATATTTAACCTTGAATTCGTCAAAGATATGAACCAAAGAGTGAATGATTGCCTTTGCTGTCATTACTTTGTCCAATTCTCGACATCTTTGCAAAAGCAATTTGAAAATGTCACCGACGTCGGCATAATACTGCAAAGAATTTTAAATCAAAGAATGTTTATTTAAGAATACCTTTATAAAATTGCAAATGAGTGGTGAAATTTCAAATATCGGAATAAGACCAAAAGCAATTAATTTAACATAATGAATAAAGATTGTACGACGTTGTGTCAACTCTAGAAAAAATAACAAAAGTCTATAAATCAGGCCACAAGACATTTGCGGCCCACCGCCGGTATGATTTTAGAAGTAACACCGAGACCGGTACGCCTTATGAAATTAGCACAAACGACCATGTCCATTCCAAAAGCTTTCGGTCCCAATGTCTCGCGCTACCTTTCGAGGCAACATTAAAAGGACCACAAATGCCGGTCTCAAATAGGGACGAACACTTAGAAGCAAGAAACACAAATGCAAGAAACACAAAAAAAAGCAGGATAAAAATTAAAATACATTAAGAATATCAGAAATTTCATTTTTGGATTTTATTTTCAACTGGGCCGCAAGTGCCGCGCCCCGATAAATAATAACCAGTTAAAGTGCCTTCGTGAACATAAAAAACGTTGTCTATAACAAAAGAAGAGATGAGAATGATGGTTTCTTTATCAAGCTTAATAGCCAGTGAATGTGCAGGATGTTCAGGCCCGAAATCAAGCGCCTAAAATTTAATAAGCTTACAATTAACAATAGATATGTAACAAACCAGCTTCCAATTGTATGCGATCAGAACATCACAAAGACATAAGTAAACCTAGATATTATAATTAGGTACCATCTTATTACCCAATTTTTGATGGTAAGGAGGAAAAATATGGGAGGTAATAACACAGTACCAATAAACACTGCTTATTTAAATTTATATTTATCGTTAGAAGACAAAAGTTCAAATTTAAATAAAAATAACTAAAGAATTCACTTACATTAAAAACCCCGAGCGCTTGTTCCTTCAGGATTGTTGATGCGATCCTAATATATTGATCCCTTCTCTTGCGTATAATTTCAATAAAATTCTTAAAAAAAGTTAAAGAAAAAAATTCTAAATAATAAAAAATAAAACAAACTCCTTTCAATTCTATAGTGTTTGTAGCAAGCCTTTTCGCATCCCACATTAGAGACTGATAGCATAGCAAAATGGCCCTATCTAACGTATCAGGTTTCGGTAAAGTGGGTCTATTAAGTAGCGACATTGTTAAATCAAATAAATCCCATTTTGATGGAATGTCAATTGCCCTAAATAAAATTTATTAGGATTTGATGACACTTTTCAGCGCCTCTTAAAGAATTTTTACTATTAAATAATTCTATTATTAGATAATTCTGTCCACAATTTTTATCAGAAGAAAGGATTCACCAATTTTTAGCTATAGAGAATGGAGTCATATATCTTCCCTTCAATTACCACGAGAAACTCTGGGCAAACTAATCTATAAATAACGTTATCTATAAATAGTCGCTTAACGTAATCAACAAAGTGCATAACCAAAAGTATTTTTCTAAACTAACATTAAAATAACGGTTAGTATGTAACAGATAATTTCTTATATATTAAAAGACTAACGCTGTAAATGCAATCATCCGCCGATAATTTGATAACAATAATGCTTCTTCATCTTCGCGTTCCTCATTGTTTTCTCGGCCATCGACATCTTCATTTTGCTGAAGATGTTGTTGGATCTGGAGTCGTAATTGATTGGCAACACCATCAATGATGCGAACACGAGTTGTTTCAGTAAATTGAGCTATTGATGTATTTCTCGAGATGAATTGGAAGATTTCAGATATTTTCTTCAAAACATCATCATTTGAATATTGTTCGACTATTCTCTCAATTAACTGCATAAATTCACTAAGTGCCTAAAATAGAAGCTAAGAATCATTTGATGGATTCATAAAATAAACTTGTTCATAACGTCCAGCAGAATATATTTGTAATTCAAAATGTAGAAAGATATCAAGGAGATTTAGCACCTTCTCTTCGTCAGCAATAAACTATAAATATATGCAAGTATTTAAATAATGGTTTTCTTAATATAACCTTTAACAACAGACGAGGAAGAGTAGGAATAAACACCTCAGAGATTCGAACACGCTCTTCCTGCAAAAGGCGAAGATCTTTCCTCTCTGTTCCAGCACCAGGCCCCCTTCGAATTGAGATTACAATTCGGTTATGGGGATGTGCACCGGTAGCAGCTTGCCTCACCGCTGTACTCATTATTGCGATTAGCCGACTGTCATCATTATAAGCTGAAAACAGTAATATTAAAAAAGATAACAACGAATTTCGCCAGATTTTAAAAATTTTTGTAAAATTAATGAAAAAATATGAAAGTTCGAAATTCTATTTACTTTCATTAGCGAGTAGAATGGCGACCATGGAGGCCCAGTCACGCAACATTGGACAAATATCGATAAAGGAATCAACCAAATAAGCGGGGTGTGTATGTACACCACCGTCCTTGTAGAAAGTCACTAGCTGCTTAATAAGTTCATGTTGCTGTGAATTACATTCGAACTCCATATCACTTGCTGACTGAGAAGGAGCAAAAAGTTTTTCTTTGACAAAACCTGCAGCGGAAACGGCTAATTGACGATTATTACAATATACCATCTCATAGACTAAAGCACAGTTTTGCTGTGTGAAAAGTCCGGGGAAAACACTGATAAAAATAATTAATGTAATAATTCAAAGTATAACACGATCAGGGCTGCCTACAGAAAACGGAAACTATAACCCGTTGATAACTATTAATTGCAATTCGAAAGTTACATAAAATTGGCCTAAATAAGTTTTGGGTCCTACCGATAAATGAAAGTTACAAGCTGGCAAGCTTTTGTAGCAGCTTCAATTTCAATATCTCTAACCATACTAACAATACGACTTAAGAATTTATGCGTGAAAAGCTCCAATCGTCCAATCACATCCATTCTCTCGTACAAAGGCATCAATGTATTGAGACAGCATAATCGCACTTCTTGAACCTTAAACTTAAAAATTACAAGAAAATATATATTTTTAGATTTACCTTGTCAGATATGCACCATCCATAATATTTAAGATAGCTATCATTTAAAAATAAAGCAGGATGGGCACGCATCCAGTTACCAAGCTCGATAAGGCAAATAATACGAACATCTGGAACGATATCCCTGTACATAAAATGAATCAACAAGGTTTAAAAATTTTTTAAAGAAACCTATATCGAAGTGCAAAAACTGAACGAAATAAGAATTGTGTCATTGCTGATAGTTCTTCAATTTTGGATTCAAACTGAAAAATTGAAATAAATTATTAAAAGAATATTATATGTAAATGTTAGTTATATTTAACCCAGAAAAAAAAGAATATATCCTTTTTTTATCCAATAAATCAAATTTAAAGAGCAAACTTCAGCTCGTGATTGCAATAATAACTCAATGCGTTCATTTGCACCAGTCTGTGATAATTTAGACCTTTCCGTTTCCAATTGCACTGTGTTCTTTTCGCGGAGACTTTCCAGATCAACAACAACATCCACAATGGCGCTAGAAAGCTTCATTGCTGAAATATTTTTTGATTCATAAAAAAATAAAACTATATATACTAACCAACAAAGGTAGCAGTGTGCCTGAAGGCACGAATTGCATTTTGAGAAAGATTAGCGAGTAATTGAATAAGACTATCCATAAGAGTAACGTCGAAGAGAATATTATTTTTACAACGACAAACAAATAACTAAAATTTAATCAAATAGAAAAATTTTTTGAATATTATAATTTTAATAAATATACCAAGGATATAAAAAAATAATGATAATAGTACTAAACTTACTGTAACAAAGTCTCCAAGATTACTTCGAAAGCGCTTCCACTGCGGAGCGGTCAACATTAATGGATAGTCGCACGACTCCTCATCGAAATGATCACTGATTCGAGAAACGATATGACTGAAAAACAAAATAAGATTTAATCGTGTTCTAGAAGTTAAAGTACTGGGACAAAAGGGCTCTTCAAAATATTAAGGGTGTAAATAGAGGCGAAATTGGAAGAAAAATTTAAGAATAGAGAATGTTTCTATAAAAGCATGAGAAATGATATGTCTAAAAAAGGGTGAGTTGGTGGAACGGACAACTGCTAAAATTGTTGGACAAAAATTTTATTAACAAAAGAAAAATAAAACTAAATATAAATAGAAAAATAACTTTATATCCATGTTATGCACCATGCCTGCATCTAATTTGGCAGAACAACCGCATGAGGCTACAATTGTCTGCAAAAACTGAGCGATTGCTTGATCAGGTGAGTTCTCATACTCTCGCATCCATTTTTCGACAAGTGACTAAATAAAAGTTAAACAGAAAATCTAAACATTAGTAAAAATTCAAGAGGCATTATGTAACACAAGTTTAACTTGTAGGAAAAAGTAGACATATGAAAAATCAAACTATTGCCATGGATGGGAATACCATAATAGATTTTGGGCCAAAGACTGCCTCCCAATAATAAAAATTGTTTTAAAATAAATTACATTCGCAGATTTCCCTGATTTCAAAGCAATAAAGTAAGTGTCTTCGAATGTTGGAGTTGCAAATTTGTCTGAATTAGTTGATATTGGAACCCTCTTTGTTACAGTTACTTTCTTTTGTGTTGTTTGAAACTTAAGACGTTTTTTTGTCGGTTGTCCAGGTGGAGAATAGTCTCGGTCAAATGACACTTGTTTTCGTGCTCTAAGTGAATAAGAATTTGTACGGATGGACAAATCGGCAGATTGCATTTTTAATAACAATGTTAAAATTGTAAGACGGAAATAACTACTTGTAGATAATTGATCAAGCTGAAAGTGAAAAAAACATAAAAGTACATTGCAGTCACATACTTCTTGACCTTGATTTCAATTGTTGAACGACAGAATTCGTTCAAGAAAAAATAAAATTAATCAAGGTATTTTTAGTTCAGATTTTTACCACAATACGGCCGGAAAAGGACAAAAGAGTCCCGCCGAAAGAGTCCCTATGAAAATTTTGTTTTTTCCGGGATTTTCTCGGGTTCCTAAGGTTCGTTTTCGACAAACATGGTATCATTCGAAAGAGCTCGAAAAACTGATTAAAATTGCCCCGTGATAATACATTTTAATTTACATCTGCTGATATTAAACGAGGTTATTTCTTCTGTTTTCAAGATTTTTTTTCAGAAAGGTCAAGAATTCGAAATTTTCCTTGTTGATCAAAATTTTCATTTTATAGGTACTCAGTTTTTCAAGCTCTTTCGAATGATACCACATTTGTCGAAAACAACTCGTAAAATCCCAAGAAAATTTCAGAAATAAAAAATTTTCATAGGGACTCTTTCGGCGGGACTCTTTTGGGCTGGGACTCTTTTGGCGGGACTCTTTTGTCCCCTACCGCAATACGGCGCGACAAACGGAAAAGGGAATAGCCTTCAATTTAAGAGAGAAGTTAAACTTTCGTTTGACTTTAATTGGTGCGCCGACATTTGCGCCGCTGACTTTATCGACGCGACATTTGCGCCGGAATCTTAAAATTCAAAAAGGCGTTTCAAGTATCAGCAATTACTTAATTTTTCTGAATTTTAATCATATTAGGTTGGTAATTAGGCACTCTTCACTTATAGCACACTTTTTTCCCGTGATCCGATCCATCCGATTATGGTGCCATTCGAAAGAGCTCAGAAAGCTGAGTCGAACTAGGGGTGGGCGAAGTTGGTCCGACAACTAGGGACCGAGATACAGGTACCTGAATATTGAAAAACAATAGGGGGGACCAAGCCCAATTTTGGGGTGAAAACTTCGATTATACAAATGATAGCTCATTCGAAGGAGCTCTTCGAGCTGAGTCAAATGACACCAAAATAATCAATATTGGATCAACTTTTACAAGGTTATACCAATTTGAAATATCCCCCTTCAAGCTACTATCTACGCGGAAAGATGGTTTTGCCGCTGCGGGAAGTTGGGCATGTCGAGCGGAGGGACGGCCGCCGCTGCCCAACCTTCCTACGGAGCAGCACAAAACCGTTATTTTCTGCGCCTTATACTTTTTGGAATTTGACCATTTTGAGCCCTGTATCTCGTAAAAGATGATCCAATCTTGATGATTTTGGTGTCATTTGACTAAGCTCGAAGAGCTCTTTCGAATGAGCTATCATTTGTATAATCGAAGTTTTCACCCCAAAATTGGGCTTGGTCCCCCCTATTGTTTTTCAATATTCAGGTACCTGTATCTCGGTCCCTAGTTGTCGGACCAACTTCGCCCACCCTAGTTCGACTCAGTTTCCCGAGCTCTTTCGATTGACACCATAAACGGCTGGATCCGATCACGGGGAAAAAGTGGGCTATAAGTGAACTATTCCGCATTCTTTTCTGTAAAAGACAAAAAAATTGAAAAAATAATAAAATAACAAATACAATAAAAATAACTTCGGGCGCCCAAACGTCTCGCGCCTATTTGTCTCGCGCCTAAGATCCCCACCCTAATTGGAAATAAAAAAAATAAATAACGAAATAAATAATTGATATTTTTAGTTATTTAATTAAATTTATATGTTTAACATAAATAGCATAATATATGTTTAACATAAATATTAATTTTAAATTTTGTACACATATAATATAGAACTTCTTGTTTATCTATTAATTTTCTTTTTACATATACATTAGTTAGTATGTACTTCTCGGTCAGCACTATTGTTCTTTATAAATTTGAATTTTTTATAATTATTTAAATTATATCATCTTTTTATAATGATTAAAATTTAAATAAACTTATACCTTAATTAATTGTAAAACGATTGATTTTGTGGTTCCTCTCCTATAACGCCTTATATTTCCATTTCTTCCTCCATTATCAATCCTACAACAAAATCCTTCAATACATTCATAACCTGCAGGACATTCATTATTTGGACCGCAAGGTCCAAGTTGTTCTTCTGGGGCACACGTACCAGTATCTAAATTTTAATTAAATTAATGGTCTGAAATAAATGAACTTGAGCGATGATTATAAAAAATCTTATACTCACCCAATCTTTTGCACTCGCCCTCTCCATCTCCAACACATGCATAGCCTAAATTATGAATATATGTACTTTTGTGAAAAAATATTATTATTTAATAATTTTCTTTTCAACAATTTTTGTCTGACCTTCAGGGCAGAGACGCGTGCCACCTTCACCTTCTATACATGGACCAATTGGATCTTCATTTTCAAATACCTTTTTTTAATTAAAATATTTCTTTTAATAAAATGTCCAGTCTTTTTATTAGTATTTTCATCATTTTTTTTTTAACTTTTTAATTAATTTTTTTAAAGACCTGTGGGCAACACCAATTATTTGCTTTATCACATGCAAAGCCTGGTTCTGAACATTGTTGATTTTTATCACAGGGACCGCTTGAGTCAATCTGCGGGCATGAAATTAGCAATTGACTACTTTGTGTACCGCAACATTGTCCACTAATTAAAGTATAACCAGTTGGGCATCTTCCTAAAATAATTATTAAATAAATTTAAAAAAATATTTATTTACCATTTACTGCTAATCCTATAGAAACTTGGCCAGGTGGACATGCTTTTTAAATTAAAAATAAATATTTTATATTTATAAAATAATACGATTTAATTGGGATGGGCAACATATATTTCCTGTTGTGCATGTATATCCTGTTCCGCATCTGCCTTGAATACAAGCACCAATTGATTGACTTCTTTTTATTTTAAATAAATAAATAAAATAAATATTTATTTATTTAAATTTTACCCATCTAAACATCTAGGTGTTTGTGAAGAATTTGAACAACAAAGCCCCTGATTACAAGTAAATCCTGCACGTAAATTATTAAAAATATTTTTTAATTGGTGGATTTTCTCAAATAACCTGCACCGCATTGACCATTAACACATGCACCTGCTGCTTGGGTTCCATCGGGACAAACTTTTAAAAAAAATTATATAAATATTTTTATAAATTAATTAAACCTGTGGCAGGAATGGCTGTCGGTACAATTGTTTGAGCACAACAAACATTTGCGGGTGTTGAACAAACTAAAAAAAATAATTAAAAAATAAATTATTTTTAATTATTTAAATAATTACCAGCTGGTGACATACAACGTCCATCAATACATTGCCCAAGAACAGGTAAGCCTCCAGGGCATGCATCTTAAAGTTATACTTTTTGTAATAATTAAAAAATAATTTTTTTAAAAATAATTTTAAAATTAAACTAAAATAAAATAAAACAAAAACAAAATTTATTTTCTTTCAAACAATTTTGTTGTAGAGGTGAAGGAGGTGGTGATAATACTTGCGGCATTACACAACATATTCCTGGCTGTAAACATTGCATAGGTGGAGCACATAAACCAGTTGTTGAACATGAAGCAATTGGTGGACCTCCACCTGGGCAAACTTTAAAAAAACATAGGAAATATTAAAATAAAATTTAGAAAGAAAAAATAAAACAAAAAAGAAATAAAAATATTTATTTTTAAACTTATTATTATTATTATTTTGGATTAAAAAATAAGAAATTAAAGTTTTTGTTATTTTAATTATAATTATAGGTATTAATTGTGCAATTTATTTTTAAAATATTTTTTTAAAAATATTTGTGCACTCACAATCATTATTATTAGTTAATAAATTCATTGATAACATGTCAGAATCAGCAGCTAAAAGGCTAAATGGCATACACGGCAAACAATCATTACAGAAACAACCTACAGACATTATTTTTATTTGAAGGGATTAATTATATTTTAAAAAATATTTTAGAAGTTTTAAATTATTTAAATTATTTTTATTTATTTCTAACTCCGTCCTATGCGTTTTCGTAGTTTAATCTTTTGTTGATTATTTTCATTTGGTATTTGCATCCATTTTGGTACACGCCGGTGTTGAAGTTCTGACGACAACTTAAAATTTCTTTAAAATATTTTTTTTCTCTTATATATATTTTTTTAGATTTATTTAATTTATAATACATTTGGTTGTGTTGAAGGACAGCATATCTTAATTAAATCTTTACAAATAAATCCAGGTGGACATTGATTTAAATCTCCACAACGAATATATGAATTTAAACTATTTTGGCAATTTTGATGATTTTCTGAAAAAATATAAAAATAAATGAAATAAATAATTCATAAATAATATTTAAAACATTTATTAATATAAAGCCCTGATTTTTAGTCAATATTCATGAAATAATATCCAAAATATTAAATAAAGCTAATTTTTATTTTTAATAATAAAAAATTAAATATACATTCATTGAATTGTTAAACAAAAATTAAATTATTTAAATTATTTTTTGAGAGTAAAAAACCCTTGGAAAGTAAATTCTGTCCTTGTTGATGAATAAAAAACATTTAAAGATATCACAAAAATATAAAAAAGAATTTTGAAAAATTAGTTATTTAAAGATTATTTTTATAATTATGGCAAAATTTTGAAATATTTTAAATATTCAAAAAATAAAATATCAAAAAACCAAAGTATTATATTTATAAATAATTTTAATTATTTTCTTTTATTTTTAACCTTTATTTAATGAATTTGTTGATTCTGATGTTGTTGGATTTTTTAAAATATTATTTTGAGGAATATTATTAAAACTATTAAAATCATTTTGTAATAAAAATAAAATAAATGAAGGCTTTTCTTTTAATTTATTTTGTTTTTGATAATTAAAATTATTATCAAAATTTGAGTTTTGAATTGTTTCTGTTGCACCCAATAAATGAAAAACATTTAAATAATTTGTCAATAAATTGTCTTTAAATTAATTAAATTAATTAAATTATTTAAAGTTTTATTTGTTTATTTAGACTAATTTAAATGAAATATAGATTTCTTTTTTTTTATTAATTTCTTAAACAAAAACTTTTAACATTATTAATATTAATTACCTTTTTGTTTATTTTTATTTTTAAAAAAACAACAATAACCTAAAAAATTAAATAAATATATTTCAATAATACAAAATTAATTAAAAAAACTTAACATTGTCACAAATTCCAAAATTACACGGATCATTTTTAGAACATAAAGTATTAAGACAAATAATATCGATATATTCTTTAATAAATTGAAGTTTTGAATAAATTTTTATTTAATTAAATAAAAATAAAATTAATATTTTGTTTGTGTATAATTGTTATTGTGAATAATGGATAAATATTGAAATATTTAGTTAAAAAAAGTTTTGTTAAATATTAGATAGGTATAATTAAATTAATCTAATTATAAAAGTTTTTCTTTAAATTTTCAGTCTTTTTTTTTATTAAAAATTATTTTTAATAAATAAACTAACCCGGGAATTGCCTAAAATGATGATGACCCTGTTTGACTACAGTATGTGCTATACATGCTTGACGTTCAAAATCAAAATTAAATGATGGCTGGCAATGTTTTTTATTCCAACGACGAGTTCTTTTTTATTTAAAAAAAAATATTAATTTTTTTTAAATTTATATACGTTGAATCACATTGTAAAAATGCATTCCTATCTGTATAAACAGGTTGAAGACAATTTTCACTAACAGAACAAAAACCATGTTCATATGCATCAGAAACGAGATCTTTTTATAAAAGAAATATTTTTTTTATTTTTATTTTTTTAATTTACTAACCACAAATATAGCTACTCATTTTAGGTGAAGAAATTTTTCTTATTTGTTGTTGTTCTGATTTTATTAAAGCTGCAGCAGGAATTCGAGGGATATTTGTTGTTGTTGTTGTGGGTAATCCAATATTTTTACTTTTAACTACCCAAACACCTTCTCCTAAAGCTGATTCAGAAATTGGTTCACAACGAAGAAAAAATTGTGTTTGTTTTCCCCCAATATGAACATCTGGCGAATCAAGATGGCAAAGACCTCCAATAACAGGCATTGATGATGAAAATTTTGTTAATTTTTCAATATTTTGACAATAAATATTTTTAGATAAAAAAATATTATTTATTAAAAAAATAATAAAAAAAAAATTAAAAATTGTTGTAAATGAAGAAAATATAATATTTTTTGTTTTAACTAAAAATAAAATAATTTATAAAAAATAATTTATAAAAACTTACTTAAATATATTTTAGAATTAAATAAATAATTCCAAATCATTTTTATTAATTTTATATTATTTTTCTGCAATTTCATTTTTTATTGTTGTTTTTAAAAAGAATTCTTTTAACTAAAATAAATAAAATAAAATACAAATTATGTCAAGGGTCACTAAATTTAATTATTAAGTACTAAACAAATAGAGAATTTTACAAAGAAAATAATTTAAAGAAATTATTTGTGCGCAAAGAAAGGAATAAATAAATAAAAAAAACACATTTTAACAATAAATTATTAAAATTTAAAATTGTTTTACCTTAAGAGATCGGCTGATAAATGGAGGTATAGCCGTAGTGAGGGTATACAAAAGTGGGGATATAACGAGCTTCAATTGTATTTTAAAAAACCCCTTCAGAGCTAATCTCGGACATAACCCCTCTAAAATGTTAAATTGTAAAGGAATTGAAAGGAAAAAAGATATAGATGAAGTGATTATTATTTAGAGGTCTATATTTTTGATAAAGGAAAATAATTTTTTATTAAAATAACAGAACTCTCAATTAGAGTGATCGACCAAAAAAACTCAAAATTAGAGAGAATAATTTAATAATAATTTTTATTTATTTTCGAATTTAATTTTTAATTTACAATAAAATATTTAAAACTAAAATATATTATGTCTCAAAGTAAGCGATAATCCATTCTTAAAGACAATTTTCATCTTTTTTTTTCTTTAAATTCTTTTTCTTTTTAAAAAAACTTTCAACATTCTGTCCATCGTTTTATCTGTCCATTAGTCCATTTCTATCCAATAAATGATCCTCTCCGAAGGTCTCCGCATCTTTTCATTATTTTACTAAATCTATTTCGGGAATTAAAAGATTTTTAAAGAAAAGAAGAAAAAAAAGAAAATTAAAAAATAAAAATATTTTTTAATTATTTTTTATAAAATTATATTTTAAAATAAATATTAAAATCATTTTTACAAATTATTAATATTTAAATTATTAACTTTAAAAATTTTAAAATTATCAAAAATTTCTTCAAAATTTAATTATTACTAGATTTATCTTTTAAATGATAGAAAGTTAAAATTTATTTACAAAAATTTTGTTTTTAAAATTAAAAATTTATTTTAAAATAATATCTTTTTCTTTTAATTTTTTAATCATTTTGTCATCAAAGCAGAATTTTAAAAAAATTGGGTGTGGCTGGTTAAATATATAAAAATATTTATTTATATTAATTTCATATCAGTATATTTTTGTTGCAACCAAATTTAATAATTATTTCTTTAAAAAAATCATTCTATATTTTATCAAATAATCTGCTTAAAATTATTAAATCATTCCTTAAAAAACCACACCTAAATCCGCATTCTTAAAAGTTTATTTTATTTTAATAAATATAAAAAGGAATTAACTGTTCAAAAATATTATTTTAATTAATTTAAAAATAATTAATTTAAAAAATGTATTATTCTTCAATTATTTTTTTCTTTTTAATTTGTTTTACAATTAATTTTACTTATTCTGATTTGATTGAGAAGAAAAATATTTTACCAAAAAAAATTAATTTAGAAAATATTATTGAGAAAAAAGAAAATGAAGAAAAAATAAAAAATGATGAAAATTTATCTGAAAATAATAAATTTTTAAAAAATAAATTAAAAATAATTACGGCTGCTCAAGTTGAAGAAATTAATAAAAGTAATAAAAAATGGAAGGTTAGAATTATTTAAATTAAAAAATAAATAAATATGTAAATATTTTTTGAGAGTTACCAGTCATAACCAAAAATGATCCTAAACAAATAAAATATTTTTAAATTAAATTAAATATTTTATAGACTTTCTAATTAATTAAACTAATTTTAAAAGTATTTCCTACGAGTATCAATATATTTTTATTTTATTAAAATTTTACAAAAAAAAATATTTAAGGCTAAAATACATTCAAGATTCGCAGACAAAACCCCAGAAGAATTAAATCATTTTCTCGGTGTTAAAAAACCAATTAATAAAGAAAAATTATTAAAAAGAAATAAAAGAAATAATAATATTAAAGAATTAAATGAATATAAAGAATTTGATTCAAGAAATGAATGGCCAGAATGTAAAAATGTTATTAATATTATACAAGTAATTTAAATAATTAATTTTTAAAAAAATAATTTAAAAAAAGGATCAATCTGCTTGTGGCAGTTGTTGGGCTGTTTCTTCTGCTTCTGTAATGCAAGACAGAATTTGTATTTCTAGTGGTGGTGAAATTAAAGTAAATATATCTTCTGAAGATATTTTATCATGTGAAAAACAAAGTTTTGGGTAAATTTAATTTTTAAATTCTTTTGATTTTAAATAAACTAATTAGTAATAATATTTATTTTTTATTTTTTTTAAAGTTGTGAGGGTGGTTGGCCAGAAAATGCTTTTAATTTTTGGAAAACAAAAGGTGTTTGTACTGGCTCTGATTATTTAGATCATGAAGGATGTAAACCATATCCATTTCCACCAAATCCTGATACTTATCTGTACAATACCCCAAGGCAATCAAAATATTTTTTTTTAATTTATTTAATTTTTAATTAGATGTAAACGTCGTTGTGAAAACCGTAATTATAAAACAAAATATAACAAAGACAAATATTATGGTAAAAGAAAGATAATTATTTTTTAAATTAAAAATAAAGGAATGGAACCAACAAATCTACAAGAATCTGAAGAAATTGATATAATGAATGCAATTATTGAAGGAGGTCCTGTTGAGGCTGATATGGTTTTTAAACATATAATAATTATTACAATAATAATTAATTAACAGGTTGTTTATTATGATTTCTTTCACTAAAGCGAAGGAGTTTATGAAGTTGGTAAATATTCATCAGAGGCTGGGGGTCATGCAGGTATAAAAATTAACAGAAAATTACCAAAAGGTATCTATTCTCTCTCAAAAAGTTTTTGTTGAC
>ABLG01001595.1:0-23287 GCA_000172435.1 Meloidogyne hapla
AGTTCTTGTTTTGCTCGAATATCATTAGAAAACCCGGTTACTCTCGTTATAAAGTCACTTGGAATCGCGGTTCCCCCCATTTATGTCAGATGGATCTGTCAATAATCAGGGTAATATATTCTTATAAAATAGTCTAAATTTAAAAATAAATTCCTAAAATTCTCTACTTTTCTATTTTTGAATAATTTTAACTGGATATTTGCCAAACATTTTTTAATTAGGATAAAAGAATATATAAAATAAAAAAATGCTTGATGAAGAATCTAAGAAAACCTCAAAATTCTCCTCTTTGTGTCTCTATATTTGTTAAAAAAAGAAAAGCTAAAAAATAATATAACATTAATGCGTGGATGGCTGAACAAATCTATTTTTGGTGTGCGCCAAGTTTTAATTTTGGGGGGCATTAGAACGCCAAAAATTGCGTTTAGGCGAAAAAATGTCTTTTGCGCACATCGAAAGAGAAGAATAAAGAGAAGGTGTTATACCCCAATCCTAGCCAATTTGGACGAGATTGGAGAAGGTTTTAAAGGAAAGGATAGGCTTTAGAGACAAAACTAATATAAATTCTTTTTTTTTCATTTTTTTCTTTATTGTAGAAACACACAAAGAAATTTTTTATGTTAATTTTTTTATTAAAAAATGACAAAAAGTGCAAAAATTAAGTCACATGCCTTATTAGTTTTTATTTTTTTGACGAGTCAATAAAGTAGGTGATCTTGTAAAATAACCACGAATTTCTTAGAGTTGCCACGCATTTTTAAATAAAAACCAACTTTTAGTAAAAATTTTCAAGACTCAAACTGTCATTTTTAAACGCAGACTCTATTTCCCAATAACCCCAGACTCTACTGTATATACCATTAGAATCTGAAAGGCGCCTGAACTTGAACTTTAGAGTCTCAACTTATTATTAAAATAGAATAATGTTGTTTTAGGGTATGAGACTCTAATGGTAAAAAATTTTAAATTTTCATTAAATTTAATCTTTGTTGCCAAAAAACTTAAGGATATTTTTTGATAATAAAAATAATATAAAATATCGTCATTTTATTTTCTGAAACATTATTTTGTTCATTTATGGAGTTAAGTTTCAATTTTACATGTTTAGCCCTTACTTACAAATTTATTTTTTAAATTTATTTTATTAATTTTAAATTTTATTCTTTCTCTTAAAAAATCGTAAATTATTTTAAAAAGCATTTAAAATTCCGGAAATATTAAAAATAAAAATATTTATTTGAAAAAGACATGCAAATTAGTAATTTATAATAAATTTTATGGAGGTCTCGGCGCAGTTAAGTTTTGACGCCTATTTTATAAGCGAGCGCCTAGACATTACTGCGCCATAACGACTATACATTATTCTACTTAATACTGACCCCGACTTTTTTTAAATTATTTTCTTAAATTTTTTCTTAATGGTTAATGATTAAAACACATTTTTTGGGGTTTTTTCTGTCTCTTTTTGTCCCACAAATTTTCTTTTTTTCAACAATTTAATTTTCTATCGTTTTTTGTTAATGCTTTTTTTATCATTAAAAAGCAAAAAATAGACACTTTTAGTTAACTTTGTTGCTATAATACGGATTAACATTTTAACTAGACGATAATTATGTAAATTTATATTTTTTAATAGTTTTTAAAGCTTTAAGACTTTTAAAGCTTTTTATTTTATTTTCGAGGTAAGGGTTCTCTTCATAACTGGCTTTGTTCTGATGGATATAACTCTATGTTATTAGAACCAATTTTCATGGCATTTATATTTTTGGATAGAGAATTGAATTGTCTACAAAATGATATAAAAATCAAAAATTTTATTTAAACTAGAAAAAAGTTGTGGGCGAAAAACCTTTAAAAAGTGTCTCGTTTTCCCTCAAAACTCTAACCATAACCTTTTTAATTAAAAATCAGAAATTCTGATTTTGATGATTTTTGTAGAGAATTTAATTCTCTATCTAATGGTACCAAAAACATTTAAAAAGGTTTATCCATTCTCGAGTTATGAGTCAGGACTCAAGTGGTATTCTAAATTCAGTGTAATTTACTCCGTTATTTTTGAATATTTTGGATATTAATGTAATATTTTCATTAAAAAATCATCTAAAAATCACATAAATTGTCATGCAATTTTTTAAAATTTTTTATATATTTTTATCATTTAATCAACACGTAAAAATTTAAAATAACCTTGTCTCACTTCATTTTTCACTTCCTATTTTAATTTATTTTTCTTTTTAGTTTTTAACTAAATTAATGGCCAAAGGCCACTTTTTAGTTTAAACAAGACGAGAATTAAGTTTTAAAAATTTTTAATTGAAAACTTATTTTTAAAATATATTTTCTCACTTTATAACAAAAGAATACTGTGGGACACTCATTTCCAGGCCCTTTTTCAGTCTATAACTTTCTCTGTCGTTAAGCAATCCGAATAATTCTTAGACCATTTAAAAGCTCTGAATGTGCTGATTCTTTTTCTCGAAGAGATTTATTTGATTCGATTATTCTTTCAAAAGTTACAGCCTGTTAAGTGCGTCCAATCGTGATTTTCCGTGATTATTCGGCTCTAACTTTTTATTAAATAATCGGATCAGAATGGTCATGACAGGAAAAAGAATCCTCACATTCTAAGCTTTCGATTGATATAAGATTTATTCGTTTATTTGGAAAATAAAGTTATAAACTAAAATAGAGGCCTTCCTGACAATTAAATGCCTGCGTTGAATCATCCTTTTCCGGGAGTACGGTAACCAAAAAATAAAAATTTAAAATAAATTTTCACAACTTTCCCCTGCTTAAAAGCATTAATATTTTCTTTCATTTAATGCTTTTTAATGTCATCGAAAAATGAGACATTTATTGGGCTCTTTTTGTCATTTTTCTTTATTTTCACTATTTTTGGACATTTGATCCCATTGGTCTTTTTTTGGTTTTTCATTTATTTACTCATAATATTTAACCCCTCAATTACCCTAATGTATGCCAAAATGTGTGTTTATCAAGGTTTTTGATGGTTTTTGGCCTTTTGACTTTTGGCTTTTTTAAATTTATTTTTTAATATTTTCTCTCCCATCTTTCCAACTTTTTCTTACCTTTTTTCATTTAATTTTTCTTGAATAAATTTATTTCTCATTAAAGAATTAAAAATAAAAGTTTATCATTGCGCATTAAAAGAAAAGGGCATGTTACAAATATTTATTTAGCTAAGGTGTGCGTCAGAAATTTTTTTAAATAAAACGCCAAAAATGCTTAAAACTTGTAGATTTTTGTTAATAATTAAAAAATTTTTTTAAAATTTATTTAAAAATTAAAAAAAATTTTTATCTTGTCATTTTTTGGTATTTAATGTTAAAAGCCAGAAAGACAAAAAGCCAAAATCTACAGTATTCCTAACATATTACAAAAATTACAAAATGCCAAAAATGCTCAAATAAATGCCAAAATGCCACAGAATGCCAAAAAATCATGAAAAAAGCCCAAAAATTAAAAAACGCCAAAAAATGCAAAATGCCAAAATTTAAAAAAAACGCCAAAAAAAAATTTAAAAAACGCCTACATATACCTAACAATTAACAAACTATATAAATAATTTTTTAAACAATTTTTAAAGTAATAATTAAAAAAGTCTGTGTTAAAAAAGGAATGCTTTATCGTTTTTAAAATTAAGTACTTTTATTTATTTTTTAAGTGCAAAAATGGTATTTTTAGTTTTGACGTTTTTATATATTTTTTAAAAGTACTTTGTACTTTTAAATATTTTTTTAAATTAAAATTCTTATCATTTTTCTAAAAAAATTATTCATTAAATAGATGGAAGTTTAAAAAAATATTTTTTAGGATTTAAAGATTTTAGGGATCTTTGTATTTTCTAAAAGTGGGTTAAGGTATCAAACAACAAAAAATCAAAAATTCTTTTTTAAGAGTTTTTGCGTCCTTTTTGCGTTCTTTCTTTATTATTATTAAAATTAAGTCTTTTTTTTTTAATTTTAATTTTTAAATCCATTTTTATATCATGCAAGTGAATGACTATTTTAATTTTTACTGTAAAAATAAGAGGATGAGAGATATTTAAGGGGAAACTTTAAAAAATACAAAATGCCAAAAATTAAAAATTAACGCCAAAAAATTTTTAAAATATTAACAACGCCACCCAACATTTAAAAAACTACTATAAATAATTTTTTAAACAATTTTCTAAACAATTTTTTAAACAATTTTCTAAAATAATAATTAAAATTAATAATTAAAATCCCTAAACCATCCCAGAACCGAAAAAATTTTTTGTTTATCAATATAGCTAAGAGAAAACTAGTTTGCCATTTTATTGTAACTATTATCGTTGTAAAATTATTATTTTAATATTTATTAAACAAAATTGGCAAAAGAAATAATTTTTATTTTTTTATTTATTTTTAACACCACAAACACACAAAAAATGCTTTGTCATCACATCTGTTTGGAAAAATTTTTTTTTATTTTTCTAATCATTTTTATTTTCTCATAATTATTTTCTCATTTTTATTATTCCGTTTCCGCTATATACTAATATTCTATAAATCATAAAAATAAAAATCTCCATCTATGCTCTCTGGCCATTTTTAGGGGGTTTGGGGAGTTTTTAGTATTTTTTGCCAATAAATTAATTAAAAATAAAAATTATTGCCTTGATAAGCAATTTATTTTTTTTTATATTTTTCTTTTAATTAATTAATTATTTTCTTCATTTTTGTCTTTATACTTTTCTAATTTTATTCGCCAATTTATTTTTTTTATTTATTTTTAATTATTAGACAGAGGTAGGTATACCCTCGGTTGAGTACTGTTCCAAAGACTATAACTCTTGAATGGATTGACCGATTTTGATGATTTTGGAGTCATTCGATAGAGAATTGAAGTGGTTACTAAATTTACCAATAAGTTAATTTTAGGATATAGAACAAAAAAGTTGGGGTCGAAAAACTTGTAAAAAAGCGACATTTTGTCCCAAAAATGTCTGTTTTTTGACCATAACTTTGTTTTCCAAAATCAAAAATTCTGATTTTTGGAAGTTTTGTAGAGAATTTAATTCTCTTTCAAATGACACCAAAGATATTAAAAAAGGTTCATCCATTCTTGAGTTATGAGACTTGGACATACCTCTAGTCAAGACTCTATTGTAGGGTTTTGTACAAAAAATAGTTTCTCTTTTTTAATTTTCAGTAACTATAAAAGGAAACAGTTAAGGAAACAACTAAGAAATCGTTGAAAAAAAAGTGAAAAGGAGGAGCAAATAGATAGAGGAGATCAGCGATCAACACAGCATTTTATTTTAAATATTTTTAAATTATTCCAACTAAAAATAAAAATAAATAAATTTATTTAACAACGAAAAACAACCAAAAAACAGAAAAATAAAATTCTTAAAATTTATTAGAAAATTTTTAAAAATTTAAAAATTCTATTAAAATGACTAACGACTACAACGGATTAGTTAATTGTGACGAACCTTTATTGGACAAACCTATTTTTAAAATCCCTTTTACTTTTGCTTATGTTGCTGTTTTTCTTATTTGTTTAACAGGTAAAAACTTTTAATGTAAAAAATAATTTTTTAATTAATAAAAAATTTCTCCTTATTTTTCTTTAATTATTTTATTCTTCTCTCATTCTTCAACTACCGTATTTACTCAAATAATTACCCTGGGTAATTATTTTTTCAACCTCTCGCTGGAGAGGGTAATTATTAGGGAGGGGGTAATTATTTGAGTGAATACGGTAACTCCCTCTTTAACATTCCTACTGTATAAAATGTCTCTTTAAAGAACTCTTTTATTGGGATTTTCTGAGGGTTTGAAACCTTTTGAACACTAGTAATATTTTCTTAGATTAGATTTCGGGTTTGTCAAGTTTCGTATTTTAAGGAGAATGGATTTAAAGGTTTAAATTAACACAAAATCTCATTATTTTAATAAATTTTGGTTTTTGGATTTTTTTTTTAATTTGCAAAAAAATCTTTTTCCATTTAAGTGTCTATTTAAATTTAATTTCCAAGAATTTTTACAAAAAAAAAATAAAAAAAATATTTAATTTTAACGTTGATAAAATTAGAAAGAGTGACAGTTATATTTATTTATTTTATTTTTTATTTTTTGGCAGTCTAAAGAATTTATTTTTTAATTGAAATTTCCTTGTTTTTTTTCTTGGAAAAAATTTAAAAAATTAAAAAAAAATTTTTAGGCAATTTATTCACAATTGTTGTAATTTGTGCCCACCGTTCAATGAGAACTGCTACAAATTTTTTCCTTGCCAATTTGGCATTGGCAGATTTATTGGTTGCTATATTTTGTATTTTACAAAATATGTTACATTTGGTACATTTGGATGCACAATGGCCGTTGGGTGAATTTTCTGATTATTTTGATTTTTCAAAAAAAATTTTCAAAAATTTTTTTTGAAAAATTTTTTTTTAAATTTTTGAAAATTTTCTTTTTGAAATTTCAAAAAATTTTCAAGGAGAAACACTCTGTAAAATGTATGCACTCATTCTCCACCTTGCCCCATGTGCAGGCATTGGCATTCTTGTGTGTGTTTCAGTCGAAAAATATATAGCTGTTTTACATCCTTTATTGGCCCTAAAATTATTAACGCCTAGATTTCGTTCTTTAATGATGGCTGCTATTTGGATATGCTCGTAAATTATTTTTTTTAATTTTTAAAATATTTAAAAAAATTTAAAAAGGTTATTAGCCAATTTGCCGTATTATACAACTTCAAAATATCGTGAATGGCCGGGAGGGAATTTAGCATGCACTAGAGGACATTTAACTGATGGGTAAAAAAATAAATAAATTATTTATTTTAAAAAAATTAATTAAAAAGTTAATTTAATTAATAGTTTTACAATAATTAGTTAGATTTATTTGCATTTGCACAATATATTCAAGTTTAATGCTTGTAAATAACAAAGATTAAATTTGCAAGTTTTTAGATAGACAATAAATTATAGAGAGAGTTGCAGAAAGAAAAAAAGAAAAAAAGAAGTAAAACAAGTTGTAAATTAAAGTATTTCAAAGTTTAGGAAATAGCACTTGTTTATAAGAGAGACAAAAATATTTAATGTAAAAAGAGAAAAACAATTTGTAATTAAAGTTTGTTTTGAAAAGAAAGTTGGAAAGTTGTTTTTAGTAAAAATAAGAGAAATGAAACGAACAAGTTTTAATTTTCAAGTTTGTTGTTTTTAGAAAATAAAACACAAAAACAAGTTGTAATTCCAAGTTTGTGTTTAGAGAATAAGAAAAAAACAGAATTTTATAAAAACAAGTTGTTAAGTTGTAATTTAAAGTTTATTTTTAAAGAATTAAATAGAGCATGTTTTTATAAGAGAGACAAACATTAATTAGAGAAAGTTTTAAAATGTTTGTCAGAAATGTTTTGGAATTATTTTAATAGAAAAACAAGTTTATTTTTAAGTTTATTTTTAGAAAATAAACTTGAAACGAACAAGTTGGAATTTAAAGTTTGTTTTTATAGAAAAGAGAGTGTTTATTTAATAGACAGACAAACATTTTTTAAAAGAAAAAAAGATAAAACAAACAAAGTTGATAGACTTTTGTTATTTTTATTTATTTTATTAATCAATCATTTAAATATCACGTTTACCGCGTGTTTCCTATTTAAAAATATCAAAAGTCATTTTTATTTATTTAATATTTATTATCACAAAAGTGTTGCTGAATAAATGGGGCCATAAAAAATTTTTTGGTGGTCTCTCTTTTGTTTTAATTAAAAATATAATAATTTTTGGTTAATTATGGAAATACCTCGTGGTCAAATAAATTAATAGAAAAAATATTTTTTCTGTGTTTTATACGTAAATAATTTTTGTAAGACTAGAAAAGACTAGAAAAATACAAATATAGTAACTAGAAGATGAGAAATATTAATAAAATGTTACATAAGAATAATTCTAGAAATAAAATGAGAAAAATAATTTTTGAAAAAATCAGAGGGGAAAATAAATAAAAAAAAAATAAATAAATAAATTTAAATTAATTTTTTAAATTAAATTTTTCAGTCTTGTGAGCACGCGGAACATGGTGAGGAATACTTAATAAATTTTTTTCTATACAGGTTAAGATCAAAAATCAGGGTTTTTCGTCTCTAAATTAAGTCAGAAAATTTTTCAAAAAAATTCTGAAAATCAGAAATTTCTGAAATATTTTAAATTGTACAACTTGAGTCTTTGTGCTTACCACTTAAGTCTGAGTATAAGACTCTAGTGGTGAAAATTAATTAAATGCCAAAAAAATTTTTCATTCATTTAAAAGTTAATTGCCTCCTTTCTCTTCTGGTACTGTATTCCATTGTGTATTATTGCTTTTCTTTATACTCGTATCGGTTTTGTTCTGTGGCACAGTGCTCCACTAAAGAAACTGACACAGATGAGAACAAATAGTAGCGGTTTGTTTGTAAATGAAAATATCAAAATTAAAAAATTCTATCAAAAATTTCGAAAATTAATTAAAATACCAATAAGGGGTCATTTGAGTCTCAGCTTAAACTCAATAGCGAATTGTCCTTTTACGAATTTTTTTGTTTTTAAATAATAGAGGATAAATTTGCTACAAAATAACAAAAAAGTAGAATTTTAATTCTATTTAAAAAATTTATAACCCAAAAACTAATATTTGTAGTGAAAAGTTATGGTTTTTTCCTATGTTTTTGACCCTCAACTTTTTTGTTTACAAAAGAAAAATTTGCTTTTTAGTGTATTTTGTAGAAAATTTAATTCTCTATAGAATGACACCAAAATGATCCAAATCGGTTCATTTTTTGCTGAGTTATAGTCGAAAACGTGACTTGGACTTAGAGTTTTTCTACAAAATACACTAAAAAGCAAATTTTTTTCTTACTCATGAAGGGAATTTTTAACAATTTTAAAAATTTTTAAAAAATGAAAAATAATATTTTACCTTAAAAATAAATTTAAAATAATTAAAATAAAAAAAATTTTCATTAGAAACAACAACAATGACTGGAATACAAAAAAGAAGTGTTGCCAGTTGTCGCTTGAGTGCATTAACTAATAATAATGGTTCTGCAACTATAGTTTCTGAAGCAAGTAAAACTCCTTCAAAACGTTCAAATTCACAACCTAATTATTCTAAAACAATAAATAATAATCTTCCACCTTTAATTTTGGTTAAAAGATCTTCTACCCCTCAAAACACTATTAGTGAAAGTGAGGAGGAGGAAGAAGATTATGGAAGAGAAGAAGAAGGAAGAAGAGATGAAGAAGAAGATAAAGATGAAGAAGAGGATGAAGAAGAGTCTAATGGAAGTCATTTGGAAGAAGATTTGGATGATGATGAAGAGGAAGATGTTGAACAAGAAAGTGGGACAAAATGTCGCTTAGCTCTTGGCAATGGTTCTGTAATTCCGGCACATTTAGGACAAAGAAATTCGGCACCCTCTTCATCTACTGTGTTTGTTGGTACTGTAGAGTCGAGAAAAAGGGTGAGAATTTAATTTTAAAATCTCAGACTTTAATGTCATAGCAACCCCACCCATTTGAGTCTCAAATAGAAAAGATACATATAAGACTCAAGTGGACCCAAAAAATTTTTTTAATTTCATTAATTTTAACAGATTATAAGACTTTTAATTGCAATTGTTTGTTCTTTTGCTGTTTTAACACTTCCCAACCATATTCGTTTACTTTATTCTGCAGTGTTTTCTGAAGAAAAAATTTGTTTGGGAGGATTTGAGGTAATAGAAATTTTTCTAGAATTTAAAAAAAATTGAAAAATTTTCAAAGGTGTTTACCCAACCAGTTACTTATTTGTTGTTGTTTCTCTCGAGTAGTTGCAACCCATTTTTATATGCTTTTATGTCTCAAAGGTTTCGTTCTGCAATACGAGACATTTTTAAGTGCAGGTATTTAAATTTTATTTTTTGATAATCCCAGAAGATCATCCCTTTAATATCAACAGTCCCTTTAGAGTCTTGGGGGGAGGGATTTTTGGGTGTCATTAGATTCTTAGTTTCTAGTTTTACTCAGTTTCGGTACATTAGAGTCTGGTTTTTTGGTCATGATTTCTCTTTTAGTGTCATTAGAGTCTTGTTGGGAGGGATTTTTGGGTGTCGTTAAGTCTTAATTTTTAAATAATTTAGAAGAGGACATGTTAGAAGAAAATCAACCAAAACTCGAACACAAAATTCTGATGTTCTATGTGCAGTCAATTCAGGAGATGGTGTTGCCCTGTCAGACTGTTCTTCATTAAATAGATTAAATAATACAAATAATAATAATTTGCTAGATCAAACAAAAGAAAGATTTGGTGGTGGAGAAGAGATTAATTCTTTTAATGGAGAAAAAAACTTTCCTTGGGCTAATCAAAGAGGAGAAGATATTAATTGGTTAAAGGTAGAGTTTGTGATAATAATAAATATTTTAATTATGAGGGAAGACAGCCTCCGGTTATAGCACCATCCCAAGGGAATGGAGATAGGAGCCGTTATAACCGGATTGGACTAATTCAACATTGACATTTCGAAAATTGGCTTTATGAAAATGGACATACTAATGAATGGGTCTTTTGGGATTTGGACATTTTGAAAATTTACCATTTTGAAAATGGACATTTTGAAATTTTTAAATATTATAGGCAGATGGGATAATTTAAAATTGGAATTTTAATTTAAAAATCCTAGCTTAACTTATGTAATTTAAAGGTAAAGAAACTAAAAAATAGTGAACGTAATCCAAGTGGTGGTTCTACCAGTAATTCAACAACAACCGCTTCTTCAGTTTTATATACAACACAACATTCTAACGGAAGTTTACAAATGGCTGTAGTTTATAGAAAATGTGCCTGTTAATAAATGATTTTTTGATGAAAAAATTGAGAAATTTTGGAATTTTCAAAATATAATTAAATACATTCCTTTTTTAAATTTATTTTAATTCGATCTCAATTTTATTTAATTTTTTGTATATAGAATTTAAGTATTTTTATTATTAAAAAATATTTTTTAATATTGAATAAAAAAAATTTTCAAATTTGATGGAAAGTTTTTCAAGACTCAAACGTACCTTTCCTTAAATAATATCTTTAAATTTTAAAATTTTATTTCAAAATGATCTAAATTTTTATTTAATAAATAAAATATCACAAAAAAATTCTTTTAATAATTATTATTCAAGTTTTAAACGAAAAACATCTTCTTTGTACGCCTTTGGCATATTTCCCCAATAACCTCTAGAAAAATATAAAAAATTAATTTTTAAGGGAATTTTAAAGTTAAAATTTTCTTTAATTAAAAAATCATGCCTGTATCTATTCATCATAAAATCAAGAGATAAATAGCTCATATAACTTCCACATGCATAATCAAAAGTTAGGGTTAACCATATTGTATAAGCAGCAACATGATGAATAAATCCATCAACAGACCAGCCTTGCCAAACAAGTTGAAATGCAATAATTGTGTAGATAAGAGCATATAGAGTAAATAATAAGGTTCTAAAAAATTTTAAAAAATTTTTTAGAATTTTTTAAAATTTTTTTAATTTTAAAATAATCTTATTTTTCTTTTGTCTCTCTTATACTTAAAAACATCGTTGTACACTCTCTCACTTCCTATCTAACCATAATCCGGAAAAATTCCGGAAAAGATGCGCTAATTTAATTAGCAGCAGAGAAAAAAGTTTAATTATTTTTTTATTTAAACAGAAAGTTTATTTTTTATCTCTATTTTCAACGATATTTTTCCGGATTCTGGTTAGACACAAAGCGAGAGAGTGTACTATTCTGTACATTTGCATAAGAGAGACAATGCTAATTTTTTTATTTTCTTTCCCGATATTCTGAAAAATTTTTAAAATATTTTTACCTAATAAAATAAATTGTCATGCTTATAATAACAATTTGATGATGCCAAGTAGCACAAACATGTGAATATAAACACATATACTAATTTAAAAAATTGATTAAAAAATTTAATTTTTTAATTTTTTTACAATTCTTGAGTATGCAACAATTCCAGGCAGTACAGTAATAAGCATAATCCACTGAATATATTCATCATATAGACCAACTTGGAAGAATCCATAAGGTAAAATTGACTATTTTAGAAAAAAATTTTAGAAAAATTTTTTAGAAAAAATCCGCCAATATTTGCGGACAAAAATTTTTGTCCGCAAAAATTGTCTGCAATTTTAAAAAAAAATTAAAAAAGCTCACAAATTCATAAACATAATTATAAATAAATAACATTGTTGGAAATTTTGTAAGTTCTCCAAACATAAAAAGCATAGAACCAAAGAATGAATGCATTATTCCACAACAAACCCAATCTTCCTCTGAATCGACATCTGCTTGATCAGTTATTGGCCAAAATATTAAAAACATTTGAGAAGATTTTAAAATTAAATAGAAAAATTAAAGAAAAATTATTTAAAAATAACAGAAATAGTGAGAAAGAAAAAATACAAAAGGTGGGACGAAAAGTCAAATAAAAACAAAACGCCAATATATTAATATTTATGCGTTTTTAAGATTTTTAAAATCTAACGTGGAAATCTTTATAAATTTATAACTTTTTTATTTTTCATCCAAACAGAATAAATTTTATATCATTCGAAAGCTCTGGATTTCTAGATTATTTTTCTCTAAAGGACCGAAAAGATTTGATCATAGCATAAAAAGTTATATCCGTTTGAATGACGCTAATCGTGATTCTCCATAATAAATGGTGCACGGTAGTTTAGTTGGTTAAATATTTGTTTCTCTTTCTATATTTTGATCAAGTTCGATTCCTTTGCGTTCATTTCTTTGTAAAATTCATTTTTAATGCAATTAGACAGGGGTTTTTTAATTATTTTTATTAAAAAAAAATTTTTTTTAATCTTTATTTTTAAATTAAAAATTTATCCTCATCAGCCATTTTTCTGCTACAATTTAATCTTTTAAATAAATCTCGTACTTTTCTATTTTATTTATTTTTGTTTAAATCAACTTTTTTGTTCATTTCCTTTTTTCTATCAATAAAAATGTGTGTGTACATTCATTTACAACACTTTGCCCAGACTCTCATTTCCATCAAAGCCTTCCACCATAAATTCATTCTCTCTCCCAACAGCTTCCATTAATTTACCAGATTTTCCGTAATCCACACAATTTTTCTTTTCTGTTTGCATTATTTTCTTTTGTATTTTCCTAACCAACACATTTTTATTTATTTTATTTTTATTTTCCGTTTATTTTTCTATCCGGTTGATATTCTCGTTGATTTTAATAAATGTTATGCAACAGAAAAAGGGGCAGGTTTTTCTTGTTTGACGAGAAATAAAATTATAATATTTATTTTATTTGGGTAGTAAATCCTCCAAAATCTCTTTGTCTTCTAAAACTGGGGATATTCCAAAAGATCAAAACCTAAAGATAAACACTAAAAATTCAAAAGGATTGACAAACATCTTCATTATTGTGAACTTCATTTTGTTGATATTCTGGAGAAGGTTGAGACGTGATAAAAATTTAAAGAAACGGAAATCTTGAAAGACCAGAGGAGTAGGTAATTATTGGGGAAGTGGTGTTGAACGACCTCCTTTTCTTTATTTTGATAAGCACTGGGACTGATCGGTCCTTTCTCCCCTGAAGTAAGAGAGGTAGAAACGAGAACTTGAAATTTTGAGAGGATATTTGCCTGGACATGCATTTATTGAAACAAGGACTTGGGATAACCTAAAGTTTGGTCCCAAAAGTTTGGTGATCTTTTGGATAAGGGCGCCTAAATATTTTTATTATTATCTCCTTACGTAGAGGACTTTAAAAATATTAAAAATCTCTAAATCCTTTTTTTTTGCTTTTATCCTCTCCGTTATCCCCAAATTTAAAAATAAAAAAAATATAATTTTCATTGTCACAATTCTCGCCCTTTTTTATTTTTATTTTCACACAACTCTTTTAAATTGTCTCTTTAATAGCCTTCAACCATCTCGCGCACCACACGCGCCCTGCGCGGTTTCTTTAATAGGAAAAAAGAGAGGACCGCCCAAACCACACAAATAAAAATTAAAATTGTGCTGCAACGATTGATCAGGTTTTTAATTATTTTGACATGACAGCTCTTTTAATGGCGCTGAAAATAGAATAAGAAGCGATTGAAAAGAACGGGAAAAGAAGTAAGGGGTGTAGGAGAGTGTGTGGCGCATTACCCTCTTTATTTTAACCTCTGTTTTGACCATAATTGACTTGAATATATTTTTGGTTTTATTTTATTATTACATGCTTCTGCCCTTTAAATTTTGTTAAAACCCAAAAGATCGATAAAAATTTGATCAAAAAATATTTTTTAAATTAAATATTGGGTGGAATATATTCGATTGGATATATTCGACAAATTCCAAATACAGTCAGCTCCCTCTATAATTAATCTTTCCCTGAACTCTTTCGAAGGTTTAAGCTAGGATTTCTCTCCTAGTGAACCTCTCTAATAACCTCTCTCTATAATGAACACTACTGTAGTTACTCTGTGCACTTATAACGGGAGTTATCTATATAATGTTGGTTATAACGATAACAGGACAATTTACTGAAAAGAATTGTCAAACCATTTGAACATAATATGTTGATATTTTATGTGGATTTTTTTGTTTGCTCAGATCCTTGACTTTTTTATTTTTAGGATTTATTAATTGATTTTAGAATAAATAGAAGAGTTTCAACTTTTTTATATTTTTGAAAAATCCCCTTTTTAAAGGTTTTTAATTTAAAAAATTCCCCAGACTCTAATGACCCTTATGAATTTTTAAAAAAATTTTTCAAAAAATTTCCGTTCATTTTACCATTAAAAATTAGCCAAAAATTATTCAATTTTCCGCTCCATTTTAGGCTTCACATAATTCCAAATTAATGCCCGTAGGCTTTAGAACTGTCCTAATTTTCTCTCCCCAATTTTCTATATATTTATTTCCCTAATTTTCTTCACTTCCCCATTTCTATGCGCGCGCAATTTTCTTTCAGCTGTCCATTTGAATTATAAAAATAAAATTTATATTATTTATTTATTATTTCTTTTCTTAACCATACATCCAAATAAAATGATCTAGTTCACCCCATTTTAAGTTAACTAAAATTCACTTTTTTCTTCTTGTCAGGCGGCAATTCCTGCTCCTTTAAGGGGTATGTTTCGGCGAAATTATGTTTGGGCGCGGGATTGTAGAACAGCCAAAATATCACCTAGAAACGTGAAATTTTGCAAAGTTGAGCTAAATAGTGGTATCTAGCTATTCTGAAAATTTCAGAATTTTTGGTTAGTTATTTTGAAAGTTATGGTAGAAAATGCTTATTTTTCGAAAATTAACGGTTTCCTCGAGTTTTTCTCCTATAACATCAGAACTGTTAAACCAAAAATTCTAAAATTTCTAGGGAAGTTAGATAACATTATTGAATACATCATTTCAAAATTTCAAGGCTCTAACTTCTCTCAATTTCTCAATATAAGCGTTCGCGCCCAAAGTTTCTGTGCCCAAACATCCCTATCAGACCACAACGCAATTAATTAACCTTAATTAACACCCTCCCATCTTTTTCTAAAAATTAACATCATTTATTTTATTGAATTGTTCTTTTTTAAGGTTTTTTCTCATTTGTTTAAAACAACGAAAAATGAAGAAAATTAGGCAACGAATCAGCCGTGTATTGGGTGGTAATGTTGTGAGTGAACAACAACAAAGAAATATAACACCAACTTTATCAGAAGGAATAAATAATAATTTTAGTTTGGAAGCTAATATGCGCTCTAATAGAGATATCGAATCAAATAAAATGAAATCAAAGTGAGGGAAAATTTTTTGGAATTAAGAAAAATTTTTTTTGTTGTGTGGGGAACTTTTCGCCCCAGGCAATTTGTTGGCCCCATAACTTTTTTTATTTATCATCCATTCCGAATGATTTTTATACCATTCAATAGCCCTGGATATGTAGATTCAGTATGTCATATTTCGATCTGATCCGTTCATTATGTGAAAAGTTATAAGGCTTGGAGTGGGACTGGATTGGCAGGAGAGGCCTATCCCATTAAAACGCGCCTCTCGTCTTTTTAAAAAATAATAGAAAATTATATCAAAAAATCATTCATTCAAAAGCTCTTCCGGTCACTGATTTAAATAAAGCATAATAATTTAAATAATATTTCCCCTTAGATATCGTTGGAGCTTGTCAGATTCCCTTTCACAGCTTGGTGAAAGAATTGCTGAAATGACTGTTGAAGAGGAAGGACCTAGTAATCGAGTACAGCAAAACTGTCAACAACAAAGCTGTGTTAGAGAGGAGGATAATAATGTAAGGAATGAGTTAATACTGTATTTATTCTAATAAACGCCTGGGGATTTGGTGAGAGAAATACTTAGGTGGGAGCCTATTAGAATAATAATAACGGGAAGCAATGTTAACCTAGAGCCATGAAATTTTGTACTATTATCCTTTATAGTTTTATCTATCAATACCAAAAATTTCAGATTTCAAAATTTTTGGTTGGGTATGAAGATAATTATAGCCAAAAATATCAGAATTTTCGAGAAAAACGTCGATTTTTAGAGCTTTTTTGGCCATAACTTTTGAAATAATAAACCAAAAATTCTGAAATTTTCAGAGGAGGTAAATAAGGCTATTAGGGATATCTTTGCAAAATTTCATGACTATAGGTCTTCATTTGGCAATTTTATGGACTTGCACCGAAACGTCCGCACGCCTTAACTAGCTAAAAATTACGCCTGTAAAGCTTAATAAAATTTCCATAATAATTAATTTATTCTTTATTTTAAAGAGAAGAACTCCTGTAAATAATTCTTCATCAAACACAATAGAACATCCAGAAGAAAAACCTCCATTAATTACTTTACGTTCAAAAAAGCGTTTACAACAACAACAGCCTCCTCCCCAACAAAATTCTTCTTCCTCTTCTAGAACAAAAAGTTGGCATGCCCCTCGTTGGTTTGGAAGTTTCTCAACATCATCTATAACAACAATAAATGGAAGACTTGGATCTGACGGTGAAAGTGCTGCAGAGATTTCCCCTCCAAGTTCTAGTGGAGAAACAACAAATTCTTCCTCAATATCTCCACATTCTAGAATTACTGCAATTTATGTGCCTAATGTTAAATTGAGGAAGAAAAAAGGAGGAAATAATGGAACAATGGCTAATACGGCTAATAATGCAACAGATAAGGGAGGGGAAGGGAGAAGATTGGAGGTGATTTAATTTATTGAAATTTCTGGCTCTTAAAGTATCCTTACCTCTCAATGGACTGTTCAGTGCCGACGTAATCTTTTTTGGCTTTGGAACTTAATCCCCTTGATCCCTTGTATTAAACACTCTCACTTAGTCCCCTTAAGAACAAGTAACTTTGGCACTGAACCGGACATTTGTGGGAAAGGGGGGCTTTAGAGTACCGTAATTTTTCTTTAATTTTTTTAATTTTTCTAATTTTCTTAGGCTGAAATCCAAAAACGCCTTTCATTACCTGCCTATATAAATATACCCCAATGTGTTGTTGAAAATTTAAGTAGAATCCCAGCAGTCGAAAACCCAATAAGCAGAAAATGCCGCAGGGCATCACTCAACGAAATCGGCTTTGGCAGAGCTGAAACTTATAAAAAGATTTTTGATTTGGGTGAAGGAACTTATGCTACTGTTTATTTAGGTAAATATTATTAAATCTAGTTAACTGTTAATTTTTGATTGTTTGCCATCGGAATAACACTTGGATATAAGGGCGGTTACTTTAGATGAACTTTATAAGGTAGACTCAACTGTACCTTAAACCAGAGTACGGCATAATGTCAAAAACATGTATTTTCACCATATATGAGAGCTTCTTAAACTATTTTGAAAGCTGGGGTTGAAAAGGAAATTTTTTCGCAAATGGTGACATTTCATCCCAACGGAGCGCCTTCGTAAAAATAAATGTCTTCTTTGCATTATTAGACCTTTAACCTTTATTTTTACTTACCATATATCCGTATATTTTAAGGTCAAAGTTTATTAACTGGACGAAGTGTAGCAATGAAAGAAATTCGGTTAGAACATGAAGAGGGGGCGCCTTGTACAGCGTAATTTTAAAAATCTTTAATTGAAACTTTAAAAAATTGTAGGATTAGAGAAGTTAGTTTACTTAGAAATTTGAAACATGCAAATATTGTTACTTTACATGATGTTGTACATACAGACAGGTAGACAGAGAATTTTATTTTGCAAAATCAAATCTCAATATAAGAGACTAGTGGGGACAGGGGAAAAGGCTCTTATATCGAGCTTCAACCTTAAATAGAATAGTTTGTTATACCCCCTTGACAACTGGGTCATATACACTAATTACCCTATTCATGTCTAACTCCTATATAACGTACATTTATTGTTGTTCCAAAGGTGTCCATAAAATAAAGGTCAAAATTAATTTTTAAAATTTTTCTTTCATTCAGTGTTCTAACACTCGTTTTCGAATTTGTTGAACAAGATTTGCGCGAATATATGGAAGAATTAGAGAACCAAATGAGTATAAGAAATGTCCAACTTTTTACCTTTCAATTGCTTAGAGGCCTCTCATATTGCCATTCTAGAAGAATTTTACATAGAGATTTAAAACCTCAAAACTTACTTGTTACTAGAGGAGGAGAACTTAAATTAGCTGACTTTGGATTGGCGAGAGCTCAATCTATCCCTACTAAAAGTTACTCAAGTGAAGTTGTGACTCTTTGGTATAGACCCCCAGATGTTTTACTTGGTGAGTTTATCTCTATATTAATCACACCTCTCTGACTTATCCCACCGAGGGTTGTTTAGAGTCGTGATATCTAAGAGATTGGGACATCTAGGAATGAAAGAGGCTTGAAAGAACGTCCAGGATTTAAATTATACTCCGAGACTCTAATGTCCAAAATATTTAAAAATCTCAGAAATACGCTGGAATAAGTGGTAGTTTGGGATATATGGTATTTTTAGACAATTATGAATAGAATAAGAGTAATTTGAGGGGAATCGGGCTGATTTTTGAGGGGAAAACTGGAGAAATATGTAGGGGTGACAGTTCATCCCATTAAAAAAATTAAAAAAAAAATTTTTTTATTTCATAAAATTTATTTTAAGGTTCAACAGAATATACAACACATATAGATATGTGGGCTGTTGGTTGTATAATATATGAAATGTTAACAAATCTCCCATTATTCCCTGGAAGTTCCCCAACAGAACAATTAAAATTAATTTTTCAAAAATTGGGAACTCCAAATTCAGAAACACATCCTGAACTTAGAGAACTGCCTGGATTTAAAAAATGCAGAAATTTTCGTCAGCATTCTCCAAAATGTTTAATTTGTCTTCCAAGATTGGATACAATTACTGTTGATTTATTACTAAAATTATTAAAAGTAAATTTATTTTTTAAAGAGTGTCTACCCAAAAGATCAACACCCCTAAAGATAAAAATATTTTTTTGACGTAATTAAATCAATTAAAAAGTCAGTGCACTTATATGCGGAGAGGGATAGCTAGAGGGATTACAATTGTCTTTATAGGCAATAAAGTCTGACTCTATCCATTCTTTCAAGACTTTCCTGAACAATTCTATACAGGGACCGAAAATGAGAAATCGCAGTAATTGCCTCAGGCGTTAATTTAAAAAAAATAAAATTACCTCAGGGCATGCCACCAACATGAAAAGTAACGCTGTTTGATCTTCAGGGTAAATGTCTTTTAGGAAGGTTGGATTTGTTGGGAGTTCTCTAGGGTGTTGATCTAGTGGGTGGGACTTAAATAAACATTATGCCAAAAATAAAACTTTTTTATTTTTAGTATGATGGAAATAAAAGAATTGGAGCAATTAAAGCAATGAGGCATCCATTCTTTCAAGACTTTCCTGAACAATTGTTTAGACTTTCAGACAATGTAGGTTTAAAAGAAAAAGAGAGATTCTTTGAGCTGTGAGAACCCAAAAAATCGAGAGCAGGCCAGTCTGCCGCAGAGCCTAATAAAGCGTAAAAATGTCATAGAAAGTCGATTTTGGTATTTCGACTCGACAATGTACGTCGAATCGCGCACAAATTAACGAGATTCGACTTTCGTAGACTTAGTTATAGGCTTCGGAAGAGAGTGACATTTCATCCCATTAATCACTTTAAATATTTTCTTAAATTAATTAACTAAAATTTGATTTAAAAATTATATTTTTAAAAGGAATCAATTTATTCAATACCTGAAATCACCTTCATTTCTGATAAAAAATTTCGTCCAACAGTTGTGGACACAATTACATCTACACAACGCTTAATTACTACTGATATTAATATTTCTTGAGATTTTTATTTTTTTTTTAATTTTTTTTTAAATTTTACCCATATAATCCTTTTTATTATTTTTTGTATTTTTACAAAACAACGATGAACAAAAAAATTTGTTTTGATTTTTTAATTTTTTATATTGCATTTTATATATATTCTTTTATTTTTTCTGATAAATTAATTTTTTTCTGTTTGTTTAAATTTATTTACCCTCCAAATTATCAAACTAAACATCTGTTATAAATTACAGTAATTTCTTTTTAGGTTGCCGTGGTGTAGTCTATTAAATCCAGGTGGTATGCCCTGAGGCAATTTTAATTTTTTTCAATTAACGCCTGAGGCAATTACTGAGATTTCTCGTTTCTTTGGTCCCCGCGTGTTCGATTATATTGTGAATCGACTTTATAGACTTATACTGACGATTTTAAAGGTGATAATCCATCTAACAACCCTTCTCCGTATATAAGTGCACCTCCTTTTTAATTTAATTAATTACGTAAAAAAATTTTTTTTTAATTTTAAAAATTGTAAACATATGATTAATTTCTAGGGCAATAATTTAAATAAAAATTATATAACATCTGTCATTTTGTTTCATTTTAGCCAAACAAAAAGTGGCATTTTCAGCTAATTGGCAATTCTGATCAATTAAAAATTAAAAAAAAAAAACTTTTTACATTTTTTATTAAAAATATGTAAAAAGAGGGGAATTAATTTAATTTAAATAATTTTTAAATTTTTTAAATAATAATTCAATTTACTAAAAATATAAACGAAAAATGTTTAATTTAATCGAAATTTTAATTAAATTGGAATATTTTATTTGTTTATTAATTGGTTACCCTTTAAACATTATTCTGATTATTTTAATTATTTATAAAACACCAAAAGAAATGAAAACACATAGCAGAATTCTGATACAAAATTGTGTTTTGGATATTTTATTATTATCATTTCAAATGTTAGGACAGACGGTAAAACTTAAAAATAAAGAGGATTAATAAAATCAGAATTATATTTTGTGAATAGAGAAATAGAAATAAAACTTTCCGGAAAGGAAACAGTTATAAATCAGAATTATAATTTTTCGGAAAGGAAATAAAATCTATAAAATCCGGAAGGAATATTAGAAATCAGAATTATACTTTCCGGAAAGAACTTTAATAATAGTATTACAACTTTCCGGAAAGATAAGAATAATATAGTAAAAATCAGAATTAAATTAAAACAAACAATAATTAGTACCAGAATTAAATTGAAACACACTTTAAATAATTAAAACATTATATTTCAAGTTTTATATAACCGACATCAAAGGAAATTCAAATTTTATTCTCACTGATGGGATTTTTGCTTATTTTGTGAAAGAAATGTTTAATCCAATATTCTTCTATTATTTTGTAGTTACTTGGCAATGTATATACAATTTAAGTTCAAACGGATTGTGTGTTCAATTTATTTATAGATATTTAATTTTAAACAGGTAAAACAGAAATTAAAAGTTGAATCAGAATTTGTTTAAAACATTAAATATCCGAATTAATTTAAAACACAAAACCCTGATTAATTTACAAAAACAAATCAGAATTAATTTAAAACATTAAAACAAAAAAGCATAGTTGTTTATTGAAAAACAGAATTAAATCTAAACAATGTAAATCAGAATTATTTAAAAACAAAATTAATATTAAATCACAACATTTAATTACAAATCAGAAAATAAAAAGAACATTTACACATGTTTTTCTTGAATTCTGAATTAAAATAATAAAAAATTTTTTAAACAGAAACATGAAAATAGGCCTTCGTCGTTATTTATATATGTTTTCAATCGCTTTAATTGCAAACTTGCTTTGCATTTTTAATAATGTTTTCTTTGCTATGCCATATTCCGGAGGAGGTGTTAAAATATTTGTTGAAGAAAATTTTGACAAAACTTTGCTATTTTTTCAATGTAAAATGGATGAGGTATTTTTAAAATAATTTAATAAATTTAAATTAAAAAGATTGAATTATCGGCATTGTTTTTAATAGCTTTTGTTGAAATTATTCCTTATTTTATAATAATTATATGCGCCGTTAAAATGATTAAATACGTTAATTTACACACTGGATTTGATGCAAATATGAAAATGTTGGTTAAACAATTAACAAAAACATTAATAATTTTGGTGTGTTTTTAATTAATTCTGATTTCATTTGATTAAAATAATCAGATTATTAATGTTTTAAATAAATTCTGATTATTGATTTTGTTTTAATTTAATTCTGTTTTTAATGTTTTAAGATTTGTTTTACTTTAATTCTGTTTTTAATGTTTTAAGATTTGTTTTAATTTAATTCTGTTTTTAATGTTTTAAGATTTGTTTTACTTTAATTCTGTTTTTAATGTTTTAAGATTTGTTTTAATTTAATTCTGTTTTTAATGTTTTAAGATTTGTTTTACTTTAATTCTGTTTTTAATGTTTTAAGATTTGTTTTAATTTAATTCTGTTTTTAATGTTTTAAGATTTGTTTTACTTTAATTCTGTTTTAATGTTTTAAGATTTGTTTTAATTTAATTCTGTTTTTAATGTTTTAAGATTTGTTTTACTTTAATTCTGTTTTTAATGTTTTAAGATTTGTTTTAATTTAATTCTGTTTTTAATGTTTTAAGATTTGTTTTAATTTAATTCTGTTTTTAATGTTTTAAGATTTGTTTTACTTTAATTCTGTTTTTAATGTTTTAAGATTTGTTTTAATTTAATTCTGTTTTTAATGTTTTAAGATTTGTTTTACTTTAATTCTGTTTTTAATGTTTTAAGATTTGTTTTAATTTAATTCTGTTTTTAATGTTTTAAGATTTGTTTTACTTTAATTCTGTTTTTAATGTTTTAAGATTTGTTTTACTTTAATTCTGTTTTTAATGTTTTAAGATTTGTTTTAATTTAATTCTGTTTTTAATGTTTTAAGATTTGTTTTACTTTAAT
>ABLG01001590.1:0-31594 GCA_000172435.1 Meloidogyne hapla
GATCTATATATAAATACCTACATTATGGATGATAACTTAAAAGTTGTTGAAATATACAGTATTGTAGTTGATAATTAAATTAAACTTTTTCTCAAAAATAACATTATTATAACATCAAAGATAACATCAAAATAACATTATATACTTAAACGTTGAAATAAATATATTTACATTAAGTATTTTATTAGTTATTCAAAAATTTATTTATATATTAATATAATTAAAATAAAATTTTTATAAAATAAGTAAGAAATATATTTGTTTAAAAAGTTTTTTTCTTTCTTTTTATTTTCTTCTTATATATATTTCCCTTAATTTCCTGGCACATTGGCCAAATAATCTAATTTTGCGCGCTTCGCTAAAAAATCTGTGTTGTTAGTTTAGTCTTCTTTCTCGCTACTCTTTTTAAGCATTTTTAAATGATTTTAAAAGAAAGTAAAAAATTCTTCATATTGCTATTTAAAGTAATATTTAACTGAACTTTGCCATTTAAAATAAAAATTACTTTAAAACACACTTTTCTTATTAATATTTCCTTAAGCTTTCTTTAATATTAACAATTTCATTGTTATATTTTAAATAAAAACAGTTGAAGAAGTTTTTAAAAAGGTAAAATTTAAAATATGTTTTGGACTCAATGCATCATAATTAGACTCATTTAAGAGGTTTGCCTCAATTTATATTCCTTTTATCATATGTGGTTATCTCCAAGTCTATTTCATGATTGGAGCCCTCTTACCTCCGCTTAAAAAAAAGTAATTAATAAAATATTAAAATAAATATTTAAAATTATTTTTATCTAATTTTTGTTAATAATTTATTTAATTAATTAATATATTCATTTTAATCTAATTAATTTCTCTATATAATATATAATTCTTAGAATTGCACTTTTACTGTGCATGACCTCTCTCTAAAATGTCTTTTCAATTTAAACAAATCCTTTATTTTTTTTCATTTTATTCTCCAATTTGTTGTTTCCTCTTTTATATTTAAGGTCCAAAATTGTTCCCAGCTGGTTACCCCCACAAACTAAATAAATAAATATATCTACATATGTATTTATTTTCCTCTTTTTTATATATTTTTGCTGCCAGATTCAGCTTTTGTCCAAGTTTTGAGAGTTTTTAAGTTAGTTCCGGGAGAATTTCTTCCTCCGTTTTTATTTTCTTCTTTTCAATTCCCTATACTCCAATCGCTCGACAATTCGAGGGCATTTCCCTTTTTTTCTTCCAACTTTTACTGCTTTTCTTTTTATTTATTTGACTTAAAGTGATGAAAGATTTTTTAAAATTTTTCATCCTTTACGAATTAAAAGAATTAAATATATAAATTTATCTAGAAATTATAACAATTTTATGCAAAATTTTTGTAAAATGCTTATACATGTTATTGGTTCAAAAAAAGAGATTAAATTTCTCAAAAAAAAATTTTAATAAATTAAAATTTTGGAAAGGAATTCTTTTATTTTAATCCACCAAAGAGCTTAACCGGAAATTTAAAAAAAACTTACCAATTTAAGGCAAATAAAAATCAGTAGCAAAACCTAAACTTTTTATTTTCCAAATAAAATCCCTAGAGCTTTTAAAATCCCTTTTTCTTTATTTTTGTTTAGGGAACGGCTTTTTTTGGCTAAAAATACAATTTAGGTTATTTTTCATTCAATTTAAAATAAATCAGAAAATACTTTTTTGAGAGTATACATAAAAAATAAAAGTAATCTTATTGTTAAAATATTTTTTTTTCATAAATTAAAGTACTTTTTGTAACATTTCCATAACTCTTTTCCATAACCCAAATTTTTCGGCGCCGTCAATCTGGCGCCAAGCATATTTTTGGCGCAAGATTACCTAAAAGTTATTCAAATTTATCAAATATATTTATAAAATACCTTCCCACGTGACATTTAATCCATCTTATTTTTTTATCGCAACTCATTTTTCATTATTTACATAAATTATGTAAATGTTTCTGTTTATTTCTACTTATATTTTTCTGCAAATAAATTATTGCTTAAACATTTTTACTTAAAAAATTATGAATTTTTTATACTTAAAATTTAATTCTCCTAAAATCATTTTCTTTATTTAAAATTATACTACAATAATTTCCTTTATATTTTATACAATTATTTAAAAATAATGTATAGAATTATTTTTAAATTATAATAGAATTAATTTTTTTAAATGGGACGTAAAAGTTTTGATTATTATCAATCTGGTTCTTCCAATTATGGCCCTCCTTTTGTTGGAAGTAATACCGGTGGAGGACCACCTCGAAAGATGAGTCTAATTGTGATGCAACAGCAACGAAAAAAATCGCTTTGTATTCCAAAACCTTGGGGAGAATCTACTAGTGATTATTACTCTACAACTAGTGAGAAATAAATATTTTTAATGCACGCGAAAATATTTTTTAAAATTATTTTTAATTTAAAGATTTGGACAAAGAATTTATTTTTTTAAATAAATTATTTTAAATATTTTTGTAGAATTTTTGACCTTTTTATTTTAATAATGGAATTTTGTTTATTTTATTTTTTCAATTTTTTGGGAATATTTTTATTTAATAGAGCAAATTTGATTTTTAATTTTTTACGAAAATTTAAATCTTATAGTTGCAAAGGCAGCGTTTCTCTCTTCTACAATGTTACAACAACAACAACCAACAGCAAGTACTTCACAAAATAATCAACAACAATTAAAACCTGGTTTTTAAAAATTTCAATTATATTGTTAAGAAAATATTAAAATTAATTTAAAGGTCAGAAAGTTCGTCCAGAGGATAGACGTAGAAGTGGTTTAGGCACAATTAAAGAATGTTCTAATGTTGGAATTGGTTTAACACAAACACAATTAATGACACCAAATTTAGCTAATAAAAGAGATTCTATGGCTATGGTAATTTATTTATAGAAAAACTAAAAATAAAAAATATCTTTTTTTTTATTAGATTGCTGATTTGTTGGCTGCCACTTCTCTTGGTCCTGCAAGGAAAATGCCTCAATCATGTATGTTTTCAATAAATAAATATTTTGTTTTACAATTTTATCTTCATTTAATTTTAATTTAAGCATTTCTCGAACACCCAGCAGCAGAAAGAATTCTTAAATTAGCTTGCCTACTTTCCCTTGTAAATGTTTGTTTTCACACACCTCGAACCCTTCAATTAATTCCTAATTTAAATTTGGTATTAATTATTGGAGATGCTTTTGTTGTTGGTGTTTTTACACTTGAAGCATTTGTACGTTCTGCAATTCTTGGATTAATTCAAGTTTTTTAATTTTAAATTTTATAAATATTTTTTTTAAATATTTTTTAGCATCCAAATTCTTATTTACGTGACCGTTGGTGTCAATTCGATTTTTTACTTTTACTTTTCCATTGGGCGTCTTGGATTCTTCATTTATATCAAATTGGTGTTAAACATGTTTTTCCTTCATTTGGTTTTGTTTATTATGATTGGTTGGGAATAATAAGATGTGTTAGGCCTATGATAATTCTTCGTTTAATAAGTAAATTATTTTTAATTTTTTTTTAAAAATTAGCCAGAAAATATTTTAATAATTTTTGCCTTTTTATTTTTTTTTAAATTAACATTTGTGACATCTTTATTTTTAATTTATAGGATTAATGATAACTGTAAAAGTACCAAGGCAACGAATAGAACAACTTCTAAAGTATATATTAAATAAATTTATTTTTTATTTCATTAAAAAAAATATTTTTTTTAATTAGACGTTCAAGTACTCAAGTTCAAAATGTAACAGTTTTCTTTCTTTTCTTTATGGCTTTATATGCAATAATGGGTATACAATTATTTGGTCGAATGGATTATCATTGTGTTCTGCCTGGGACTGATCCTAAAAATGTTACAATAAATGATTTGGCTATTCCTGATACTGTAAAAATATTTAAATATTTTTTTGAAATATTTTTTAAAATAAATAAATAGATGTGCTCAAAAGATGGTGGTGGTGGATATGAATGTCCAGAAAATATGGAATGCATGGTGGGGATTTTAGAAATTAATTTTTAAATCAACAAATAATATTTAAGAAACTCGATTTGAGTGCCAAAAGTGAAGGATTTTATGGAATGTTTGATCATTTTGGTTTTATTAATTAATATAATTATTTTTCAATATATTTTTAGGTGCTTCTGTTTTTACTGTTTATTTAGCTGCATCAGAAGAGGGTTGGGTTTATGTTCTCTATGATTGTTTGGATTCTCTTCCTTCACATTTTGCTTTTGTTTATTTTGTTACTTTAATATTTTTTCTTGCTTGGCTAGTTAAAGTAAATTATATTTTTAATAAAAATATTTTTTAGAATAATTTTTTATAGAATGTTTTTATTGCTGTAATTACTGAAACTTTTGCTGAAATTCGTGTACAATTTAGTGAAAGCTGGAAAAAAGAAGAAAGAACAAGAATTGAAGATGATTTTAAACAAGTAATTTAAATAAAAAATATTTTTAATTTAAATATTTTTAAAGAAAATTGAACGTTCAGATGATGGTTGGAAATTAATTCGTTTAGATAAAGAAGATAAATTAAGTCCAAGAATTAAAAAATTTCAAAATGTAAGAAAAATTAATTAAATTTATTTTTTAATATTAATTTTAGATTCTTCGTTCAACAGCATTTCAATGTATTATTGTAGCTTTAGTTTTAGCAAATGCAGCAATTAATGCATCTTTTGTTTACAAACATGATGAAAGTGATGCAAAAAGAAGAGAAATATATTATTGGATTGAAGTAAGGAGGGAGGGTTTTAATTAAATAATTATTTTTTTTAAAAGGTAGCATTTACAATATTATTTGATATTGAATGTTTTATTAAATTAATTTGTTATGGAAAACAATTCTTTAAAAGAAATATTTATAAATTCGAATTAATATTAGCTATTGGTGGAACTTTAAATATTTATAAATATTTTTATCATCAAAATTATTTTACTTATTTTCAAGGTTTGGAACATTAAAAAATAAATTTATTAATAATATTATTACATTTTTTAAGTTTTCCGCCTTCTTCGTTTAATAAAAGCGTCGCCAATGCTCGAGGATTTTGTTTATAAAGTTTGTGGTTTTATTCGTATGAATTAAATAATTAAAAAATTTTTTTTTATTTTTCTAATATTTATTTTTTAAGATATTCAGTCCAGGCAAAAAATTAGGTGGTTTAGTTCTTTTTACTTTTACTTTTGTTATTTGGGCATCAGCAGTTTCTTTACAATTATTTTGTACTGTCCCAAATTTAACACATTTTCAAACATTTCCTCAAGCATTTATGGCAATGTTTCAAATTATAACACAAGAAGGATGGACTGAATTTGTGGTTTTTTTAATTAAATATTTTCTTTTAAAAAAGTTTTTAAAAAAAAGGTTGAAGTTTTAAGAATGATTGATGATAGAATGGTTCCTTTTGTTGCTATTTATTTTGTTGCTTATCATCTTTTTGTTACTTTAATTGTTTTAAGTCTTTTTGTTGCTGTTATTTTGGATAATTTAGAAATGGATGAAGAATTAAAAAAAGTTAAACAATTAAAAGCAAAAGAAGCGGTAAAAATAAAAGAAAATATTTTTTAATTAAAAAATTATTTAATTTTAATAGACAGCAGTTAAAACAACACTTCCTTGGCGTCTTAGAATATTTGAAAAATTTCCAACAAGACCGCAAATGGTTCATTTAAGAAAAGTAGATAATGAATTTAATACTCCAAAAGTTAGAGATTCTTTTACTAATCAAGTAATTTTTTAATATATTTTTTTGAAAATATTTTTTTTATTTATTTTTAAAGTTTGTTTGGGATGAAAAAGGAGAACAATCAAGACTTGCTATTTCAACGGCAAAATTACTTACACATTTGGAAAATAGTTTGGTTTTAAATTAATATTTTAAATTATTTGATTTAAAGAAGCACAAACAAGAATGTTATCTAAATTTGCTGCTAAAAGCCGTTCAGCCCCCAAGAAGCCCCAAGACATTTGTCTTTACAAGAGACATGTAGGGCATTGCTCAATGCGGTCTCTTTTGAAAAATTTGGTCAAGTAAGTTTATAAATTTGATTTTAATAAAAAAATATATAGAGATGCTTCCAAAGACGGACAGTCTCAAATGGGAGGTATCGGACTTGGCCCATCTGGCACAAAAGCAAGAGGAAAGTCAATGAGTTTTTTTGAACAAATACTTACCGAAAATGGAGATATTAATAGAGAACATGGTGGACAAACAAAACAAGCAAATACATTCTTTGGAGCTACTGGAACAGCAACTTCAGCTACAACAACAACAATGGCTACATCAACACGGCGGGATCTAAAACAAGGGCAATTTGACATACGTGCATTACAACATAAACAACAAATGGCGGAAATTACTCGGTTTAATATTTTAATATTTTTTTTTCTATGTCCTTATGATAATGTTAATAAATTAAAGAATTAATGTTTCTCACAATCAAAATATTACCAATTATATTTATAATTTTTAAAATATTCACCCATTTAAGTAATCGAATTGAAGAGGAAATGCGAGAGAATCACCCTTATTTTGACCGTCCTTTATTTATTATTGCTCGAGATTCCAAGTTTCGACGTTATTGCCATCGTATAGTCCATGCCCGTTGGGGAGGTGATGGATCTACAGGAATAGGAGATACAATTAATGGTGGTTCTAGAACAGCAAATGCTGGTGGAGGAACTAAAAGAAATAATCAAATACAGTTAATTAATATTTAAATTTTTAATATAATTTAAAATTATAATTTAGTGAATTGTTAGGATTAATGCCTTATTTGGATTGGACTATGGTGTTGATAACATTGTAGGTTCTTTACTTATTTGAAGGGTTAATAATTATTTTAAAGAATATCGTGTGGTTCTATGCTTTTCGAAAATCCATGGCCTACAACTGGCGAAAATTTAGTTATGTTTAATTTTTATTTACAGGTAATTTTAAATTTATTTTTTGAGAATTAATTGACTATTTTAAAGATTCCTGATTATTTATTTGTTTTGGCAATGACTGTGGAATTAGGTGCTAAAATGATTGCAGATGGCCTCTTTTTTACTCCAAATGCTTTAATTAATGATTTTGGTGGTGTAATGACTGTTTTTATTTATTTGGTAATTTAACATTAAATATTTAAAATTATTTATATTTTAATAGACAAGTGTAATATTTTTAATCTTAATGCCAAAACATGTTGAGATTAACTCTTTGGAACAATTTTTAATGATATGTCGAGCAATGCGTCCTTTAAGAATTTATACTTTAGTGCCTCATATTAGACGTGTTGTTTTGGAATTATTTCGTGGATTTAAAGTATTTTTTTAAATTTAAATGGTTTTAATTACATTGTAGGTTACTTATCTGAAGGGTTAATAATTATTTTAAAGAATCTCCTGTGGTTCATTTTGACAATTAATTTTTCGACAACTGAAAATAAATTAGCTATTTTAATTATAATATTTGTTTAAAATATTCAATTTTAATTATTATTTTTTAAAGGAAATATTACTTGTCACAATTTTAATGATTGTTGTAATGTTTATTTTTGCTTCTTTTGGTGTCCAAACTGTTGGAGGTAAATTAGCTGCATGTAATGATTTAACTATTAAACACCGAAATGAATGCCATGGAGTTTTTTGGCAAAAAGTTTTTGTAACAAGGCTGGAAATTTATGGAAAAAATAATGATACAATGCATCCAAAAGTTTTAGTACCTCGAGTTTGGTTTGTTTTTTTTAATATTATAAATTATTTATTTTTTATAAAAATTATTTTTCATACATATTTTTAGGACAAATCCACGCAATTTTAATTTTGATCACATTGGAGCTGCAATGTAAAAATAAAAATCATAATTTAATATTAAATTATTTTTCAATTTTTTAGGTTAGCTTTATTTGAGACTCTTTCTTATAAAGGATGGAATGTTATTAGAGATATTCTTTGGGCACGTCAAGGACCAGTAACTTTATTTAATATTTTATAACAATTTTTATAAAAAACTTAAAATAATTTATTAATTAGTGGGCAGTTGTTTTCATTCACATTTATGTATTTATTGGCTGTATGATTGGTCTTACTTTATTTGTTGGTGTTGTGATTGCTAATTATACTGAAAATCGAGTGGGAATTTTATCAAGATTTAATTATATTATTCTAAATCTATTTAAATTTATCAAGGGCACCGCTCTACTCACAGTTGATCAACGTAGATGGCATGATCTAAAAGCTCGTTTAAAAATGGCACAACCTCTCCACATTCCACCAAAACCCTCAGAATCAGCAACATTTCGTCGAAGTATTTATGAATTAACAATGAGTAGATCTTTTAATCAATTTTTTGCTGCTTTGGTTGTTTTAAATTCTGCAACTTTAATTTTTCCATGGAATGTCGAGGAAGAAGAAATGAAGAACGAAGTTCTATTTACTGTCACTGTGATATCAGCAGCTTTAAATTTACTTTTTGCTGTAGAGGTAATTAAGTTAATTATGATACTTTTCGGTGGACAATTCCTTAAGAATTTTTTTCTCTTTTAGGTTCTACTCAAAATGTTTGCCTTCACTGTAACAGGATTTTGGCAAAGTCGGCGTAACCGCCTTGACCTTTTAATTACTGGAATGGGTAAATAATTTGAAATTAAATATTAATTTAAATTATAAGGTTTATTTTGGGTAAGCACTCATTTCTTCTTGGCTCTCCCAGCTAGTGCTGTAGGAGGTGAAAGCAGTCTAAAACGTTTTACTTATACTTTTGGATATATCGTCGTCATTTTACGTTTCTTTACTATTGCAGGTTTTTTTATTTTATTAAATAGAAGATTAATAAGTAAAATATTTTATTAAAGAAATTTTTTAAATATTTTAGGTCGAAACAACACATTAAAGATGTTAATGTTGACTGTTGTAATGTAAGATAGCCGTTAACTTATTATATTAATCAAAAAAATTTAATTAAGGTCAATGTTTCGTTCATTCTTTATCATTATGGCAATGGTATTACTTGTTCTCTTTTATGCTTATACTGGTGTTATTCTTTTTGGAATGGTAAAATATGGACAAGCTGTTTCGAAGTTAATATTTTTTTATATCCTTTTCTCAAAATTATTGTTTAATTTAAAAGGCATGTCAATTTTCGTTCTGGTTCTGAAGCTTTAGTTGTATTATTTCGTAGTGTTACTGGAGAAGATTGGAATGATATAATGCATGATACTTCAAGAAGTGCTCCTTTTTGTTATTGGCTTCCAGGTGCTAATTATTGGGAAACTGATTGTGGAAATTATTTTGGTGCTATTATCTACTTTTGTTCTTTTTATTTAATTATTACTTATATTGTTCGAAATTTATTGGTTGCTATAATTATGGAAAACTTTTCTTTATTTTATTCATCGGAAGAAGATGCTTTACTTTCTTATGCTGATATTAGAAATTTTCAAATGGTTTGGAATGCTGTTGATGTTGAACAAAAAGGGCAAATACCTGTTAGAAGAGTTAAATTTTTGTTGAGATTATTGAAAGGACGATTGGAAGTAGATCCTAACAAAGACCGTTTACTCTTCAAGCATATGTTAGCTTTTTGAAATAATTTTAGAATATTTACGAAAAGAAAAAGATAGAGAGTTTTAAATTATTTTTAAGGTGCTATGAAATGGAGAAATTGCACAGTGGTGATGATGTTTCTTTTCAAGATGTTCTTTAGTAAATTTTTATTTTTTGATAACCTTGAATAATATTTACTAAAATAAAATAATTATTTTAGTATGCTTTCCTATCGAAGCGTTGATATTCGCAAATCTTTACAATTAGAAGAACTTTTACAACGTGAAGAGCTTGAATATATAATTGAAGAGGAAGTTGCAAAACAAACGTAAATAATTATTTAAAAAAATTTTTAAATTTTATTTTTTAGAATAAAAACTTGGTTAGAATTTTGTCTAAGACAAATGCGTTCGCCTGGACTTCCACCATCCCAACAACAGCAACAACAACAATTGACTCAACAAAAACAATTACAGCAACAGACAGCCAGTAGCCGTTCATCAGTTCCAATTCACAAACCATCAGCATTTACTTTTTCGGCAAAATCTATTTATGGTAATGAAAAAATATTTTATTTGTTAAAAATCTGATTCAAAATTTATTAAACCAAAATATGTAATTTATTTTTATACATTTTTAATACTAGAATTTAATATTATTTTATTTCTCTTCAAGCTTTTGATTCGGCCACTTTAGCAGCAGCTCATTCAAAAGTTGCAATAGAAAGGCATCAACGTCAAAGTTTAGGTTCTCCGCGTATAAGTCCTTCGAAACAAAATAAAACTGCTGATAATAAAGAATTAATTAATGAAAAGGAAGAATTCTTAGATGAAGGGAATATTGGGGAATTAAATAATAATTATCAACCACAAAGAAAAACAAGTTTAACTGATATTTTGGATGTAAAATTTGAGAGATTTATTTAAGAAATATTTTTAAAAAATTTTAGGGGGCATCACGTCGTTTTGCTAAAAGGCCGAGTGGATCTAAAAAATCTGTTGTAGCTTTACCTTTTGAACGTTTATCTGTTGATCAATATTCACCTCCACCATTTTCTACATCATCAACTTATAGTCAACAACAACAACGAAATAGATCTCGTACACTTCAGGTGTTTTTTAATTAAATTTAGATATTCCATTTAAAAATTAGTTATTTGGATTTAATTAAGAAATTTTGGTATTTTACTTAAGCCTATATTTCGATTTTAAGCATTTAAAGGTAAATATTTATTCCAAAATATTATTATATAGATTATAAAATTTTTTTAAATGAATATTTTCCAGCTTTCTGCTCACGAATTACTTCCAGATTTGGAGGAATCGCAGAGTGAAGAGAATCAGTTAACAGTTGGCAGTGGAAGCAGCATTATTGTAAATAAAAGAGTGAAAAGCATTGAATATGTAAATTTTAGAATAATTAAAATTAAATATTTGTCTTAAATAATACATATTTCTGAAGAGCAAAATTAGTATTCCTTTTTAGAGCCCTCCTCGACGAAAAATCAGTTCCTTGCTTCGACTCGGTTCTTCCGCCCCAACTTCAGCTACTTCTCATATTACTACTACTACTACCTCACAACAACCACTGACACGAAAGGCTTCAACAGCTACAAGTGAAAAACAACATAAACACAGTGCTAGTTCTCCAGTTTATGCTATGGGGGAGAGTTCTATAAAAGTAAAATTTAAAAGTTTTATTTAATTTTTAAAAATATTTTCCCTAATTAAAGACAGAAGAACCAGATAGTGCCCCTCCTCTTTCAAGTGAAGAAGGTTCTAATAAAACACAAATAATAATTGATGAAATTAGTGATTGGTGGGGAGATGATGAAGTTGAAAATAATTGTAATGAAGATATGAATAAAGACGCACTAGAGGAGGAAGGAGAATATGAAGACAGCTTTTAACATTTTTTAATTAAAATTTTTTATTTTATTTTGTATTTATTGCTCAAAATATTGTCTTGCTATTTATACTTATTAAATATGTAATTTAAAATGCATAATGTTATGACTGAGTTTTAAATTAAGATATCTTATCATTAAGGTGAATATTAAGAAATCCTCAATTAATTATCCTTTCCAGCGATGGATTGAAAGATAATTACCTCCCCCATATACATATTACCCTCTCTAGCGTATTAAAATAATAATTGCCCAGAGTAATTGTGTAATTAAGTTTATAAGATTTACAGTTAAATATACTTATAAATATAAACAAAAGTAAATTTGATATTTGGAAAAAGAAAATATTTTAGATTTATATTATTATAATAACAATTAGTTTCTCAAAACTAACGAATTTATTTTTTGTTTTTTTCCACAGCTTTACCATGCAATCGATCGGAATTCTATTCACTCTTATTTGAACATTTGCAGTACTTTTATCCAATATATAGGTAGTTTATATATGCATTTAACTATACTTTATTTGATTTTATTTTTTAAATTAATTTATGGATTAAAATATAATTTTCTGTTATTTATTAAATTAAAAATTTAAATTTATTATAATATTTTATTTTTTATATTTTATTTTCTTTGATAATATTTTATACTTCAATAATTTTGTTTATTTTTTATTAAAACAAAATGGGAAGTTCAAACTCAAAAAATGATGATAGTTGGCGAAGGTATGACATACATAATTACCTATAATTTTATTACAAATTATTTTCCATAATAATTCTAAGATACAATATTTTTATATGTAGCCTTGTCTTTTAATAAGTTTAAAAACCTAAATTTAGCAATTTCGAACCTTGTGAACATTATAAAAATTCCACGGCAATTGAAATTTGGCGAAATCGTATTTTCCTCTACGGTAAATATATTTTTAAATATAAATATTTTTGAAATTATTTTAAGGTTTTACACACTCGATTGTTGTGGTTAAATATAAATGTAATAAATGTGAAGAAATATTCAACAGATCTTATGATTTTACAACTGAAGGAGTGCGTATAAAGTATGTTTTTTTTATTTTTATTTAAATTATTTCCCAGTCAATTTTTCCTTTTCGGAATTTTATATCATAGTCCGAAAACAAACTTCAGGGTTCTCTTTAAACATCTAATATATTTTAAATATATTTAAGTTTTGGAAGGCCAGATAAATCAAAAGTAATTTATGCTTGGAAAGTTCATTGTACAGAGGGATTGACATTTCTTCAAATCGAAAAATTATCAGAAAATGTAGCAACATATACACGTTTTATCTTTAGAACAGTAAAATATGATTTATTAAAAAATAATTGTCATGATTGGGCACTTGGTTTTGAAAAACTTCTCAGATCTCAAAATAATTGTAATAAAAAATGTAATGGATGTAAGAAATATAAATGCGAACATTTTTTACTTAAAATTCCAAGTTGGGTTGTTAATGATACTGTAAAAGTTGCAACTATTTTGTATGCTCGCTATGGAGATAAATTGTGAAAAGAATTTTAGATTTTCATAAATAATATAAAATTTATTAATTTATTCACCAAAAATCTGTTTTTATAGAATAAAATAAAATTATTATTTTTTACTGTAAATGATAAAAAAATAATTTTTTATAATTAAAATTTATTCATAAAAGATTGTTTGGATATTCCTTGAAATAACTTATAATTGAAATATTTTCAAAGGGTTATTTTAGATGAGCCTCTACCAAAATATGTTTCATTCATAAATAATTTAAACAAAATTATCCAACTTTTTTAAAAATAATTTAGGGAAAATGGAAAACTCATTATATACCTTTATGAATGTTTGGTAAATTGAAAGTGGTCAGTTGTATATTTACCGACTGAAAATACATTAATAAAAAATAGACAATCTTTTCTACTCAAGGATAGAATTCTAAAGGGAAAATAGTGTAGAATAAAAAGAAAAATATGATTTTTATGGCAATTATTAAAAATATTTAAAGTTTGTAGGGTGTCAGAGCATTTATTTAAAAATTACAATTATTAAAAAAATAAAATTAATTTTTTTTTGTTAATCCTCCTGCCATCAATTCTGATATTTGAATAATTTATCAGAATTTAACTTATTTGTCTTTTGATTGTAATAAATTTCCAACCTTATTTGTTTATATTTTAGATATCGCAAAATGGGTTCTAGTAGTTCCAGTTCGAGTAATTGGAGATGTTGAAAAAGTGCGTAAAAGCATGAATTGGACAATGAATAATTACAGTGTTTTTTCTAAGAATTGTCATGATTGGGCTAACGAGTTTGAAAAGCGTCTTGAATCTTATTAAAAATGTTTCAAAAATTATAATTGCTTTGAGAAATATGAAACGATTTTGCTATTTAAAATTTTTTAAATTTCGTTAAATTTGAAGTGAAAATTTTAGTTTGTTTGAATAGAGACTGGGTTTATTTTGTAATATTTTTAGTATTTTCATTTTTAAATATCATTTCAATCAGTAATTTTGATATTTCAGTAACTTTCCATTATTTTAAATTTTTTATTTTCAAAAAAGTTTTATAAATTTTAGCCCGGTCTCTATTTGCTATATTAATTACTTGATCAAATTACTTATTTTAAAATTTTGTTAACTTTTCCAAAATAATATCTTTTTGTATTGTTTTGAATCTTTATTGATAAATTGGATTTACTTATTATATTTTATTAAATTAATTTTAAATTATTTTAAATACCAATTTAACAAATTAATTACATAATAAAAATTCTATTAATGTACGAATTAATTAATAGTAAATAATTAATTATATTTATTTAACAAAAAATTATAATTTTTTAAATTTATTTTATTAATTGCCGTCGGATATATAAAATATCTGGAAGGATTGATACACGAAAAAGAACATATTCTCGTTTTGCATTTATTTTTTTTTCGTTCTTTGAGCACCAACTAAGCGTTATATTTTGTATAAAAATATTTAATCTCGGCAATGGATCTCTCCAGAAAAACATTCAAAAAACTTTCGTGGATCCGGAATGAGAATTATAATTAATTATTAAAAATTCTGATATGAAGGTAACATATATCCAAATGATTTTTCTTATTATAATTTTATTAAAAACTTATTTCTTATTTTAAATTTTTTAAATATTATTTTATTGATATAAATTATTCCTTAAAAATTAAAATATTTAATTTTTAATAAAATTTAAAAACTAATATGATTCTTACTTTCAATTTTTTCCTTTTTTAGTTTTCTGCTCCCGACAATCCAAAAATAATAAATTTTTTTTTTCAATTTATTTCACGTTTCAATTGTATTTTTGAGCAAACAATCACAAAAAATATTAAAAACAAATTTTTAAACAAAAATAGATTTTTGTTAAAAGGTTTTTTTTCTTTAAATTTAATCATTTCTTTTTAATAAACTCGTTAAACAATTTCTTTTTCAATAATTATTTATTTTATTGTTATTTTTTGGAGACCATAAAAATAAAATTAAAATAATAAATTTCAAGTTTGAAGTTTTTCGTCCTTCTAAAAAAGTTTTTTTAATTTATTCTTTGTCATTCTTTTATTAATTTATTCAACATACATATTTATTCTCAAAAATATTTATTTAATTATATTCATATAAATATTTTAACAATTAATTTAATTAAAATTTTTTATTTTTCTAAAAATAGAAAAATATAAATTTATTTATTTTTATTTCTCGATATTTTCTTCATGTTGCATTATTTTAAATAAACAATTTATTTTATATTTATTTTTTAATTGATAAATTTATTATAAAATATATTATTAAATTAAATTAATTCAAAGGACTTTATAATATTCAGAAATTCAATTATATCTGTTTATTTAACATTATAAAATAAAAAGCCTTTAACTGATTCGTCTTCATAATTCCAATTTTTTTGTTCTTAATTCTCCCTTTCCTTCTAATTTATTTTGTTTTATTTTTTTAGTTTTTATTTGTTTGACGTAATTTATATATCCTTTTCATTTGCCAGATAAAATTTTTTCATCTATTTTTATCTTTCCTTAAACAATGACAGATTTCACTCACAAAAAGAAATTATAAATGAAAGAAGGGATCAGCTGTCATTTAAAAAAGCCAAAGTTGAAAGATTAAAAAAGTAAAAGAAAAATATTTAATAAGAACACATTTTTATATTTTTGTGGGCGTTCATGAAAGATGAACTTGGAAGAAGTATAAAATATTTGTCACTAAAAAGAATGACTAAAAAACACATAAAAATTGAAATCTGATCGTATGGAATTTTCTATTTATTTTTATTTTAGACTTTTAGAATGTTTTCTAATTTTTTTGAAATTTCTTTTTTGTAAGATTTTTTATTTTAAATTTGTTTTTGCTTTAAAAATAATGAATTTATTTATTTTATTTAAATATTGGAATTTTAAAAATTAAATATCACATACCTAATTTCCTACAATGAATAATTTTAATCATTATAAAATTAATCCTTTATTTTTCAAAAATGTCCTATCTAAAATACACACATCTTCTTATTCATGTTTTTTTCCATTAATTTTTAATTAATCATTTGTTTTTAATCATTTCCTTCAAATAAAATCTGATCCTTTAAAGGTATTGGCTCTTTAAATTAATGATGGAAAGGTTAAATTTTAAAATATTTCCTCTTTTTTCCCTCCAAACAAAGAATATACACATAATTCCTCCAAACCATATTTTAAATGTTTTTACCTTATAAATCAATTAATTTCAATTAATTTTCTATTTATGTAATATTTATTCTTAGTTCACTTTTATTATTTCCCTTAAGCTAATAATTCGAATATAATTTGTATTTCACCACCAAAATATAATTAATAAAGAATAAATAGTTCATAAAATTATAACTTTTAAATTTATTTTTTATTATTAAAAATATTTCAAAATACTAAATATTAGAATTTATTTTTCTATATTAATTATCTAATCAAAACTTTTAATAATTTATTTATTAAAATTATTTTACCAAATTTCTTAATTAAAATTTTAATTTTTTCTTAAATATTTTTCTTTAATTTTTTGTTTCTTTTGCACCGTTAACGCCCTTTTAATTTTATTAAATCGCCACGTTACCAATTATTTCAAATATTAATTTACTCTTTTCTCTAAACCCCTTCTTTTTAATAATTTTCCTAATTTCACTTCCGTCCCCCACACAGAATTTTTCTCTCATTTTCTTTTTTTTAAACTTCCACCAGACTAATTGGCGGCGCTGATTCAGTGTAAATCGACGAATACTATTTTTCCGTTTTTATTGAATAAGATTGCTTCCAAGAATAGAATTAAATTTATATAAATGGAATGATTAATTTAAAATAAATTGACTAACCACGCATATTAATTATAAAAAAATTAAAAAAAAAGTTTTTTCTAAAAACATTTCTGCCCTAAATAGTTCTTCGTCATACAAATTGTGATGAATATATAAATTAATTTTTGTTTATTTGCCAAAAATGGTTGCGAATTTTATATAAAATATATTTAAATATCCTCATTTTAAATAAAATATTTTTAAATTTTAAATCAAAGGATTTTAAATTAAAATTTTCTTTTATTTTTTTATAGATTTATTAATTTTTTATATTTAAAATGAAAAAGCTTTTAATCATTTTATTTTACTTTTTATTTTTTTATTATTATGTGCATGCAGGCATTTCTAACATAAATTACAGGCCCAAGGTGTTATAATTATTTTAAAATTATTTAATTAAATATATAAAATATTAATAATTAATATTTTAATTTCCAAATTATTTACATTAAATTAAAATTAATTTTATCTAAAATTATTTTAAGGGCAATAATCCTTTGTTATATGAACCTGGTACTGATCCAATAATTCATTTGGATGCAGATACTTTTGTGGACACAGTATTAAGGCCAGATAAAGAAAAGGCTTATTTAGTGGAATTTTATAAGGATTGGTATGTAAATTAAAAATAAAAGAATTAATTAAAATAAGAAAGATTTAGAGGAAAAATAAATTCTTGAATTAATTTTAAAGGTGTGGTTATTGTCGTCGTTTTATGCCTTGGTACAAAGTTTTAGCCGAGGCTGTCAAATCTTGGCCTTTTGTTCAAGTAGCTGCTATTAACTGTGCAGATGCTTATAATGTAAAAATATGTCGTGCAAATGATATTCCAACAGTTCCTAAACTAAAAGTAAATAAAAATTTATTTAAAATATTAAAATATTTTTAAAGTATTTTTCACGTAATGCAACTTCTTTTGCCGATGGACAAGTAATTGAACATTCATATAATTCAGCAATAGATATGAGACAAAGACTACACGCAAAATTGATGGATGAATTTGATAAGGAAATGGAAAAAGGAAATTCTAATTATTATTTGGGCGAATTACAATACGAGAGAAGATGGTAATTTAATAAAAAAAAATAATTTATAGTTTTTTGAACAAAAAGTTTAAGAGCAACCAAACTTTTTAAACAATTACTTTAATTAATAGAACAATTAAATATATTTTTATAAATAAATTCCAGTCCCCCCACATTTTTCAGTAAATTCGCCAAATTATGCAGTACATCAATTCCTGCTCCTCCAAAAAGTGTTTATTCCCCAACATTTTCATATGCTGTAAATACACAAATGGAAGATCCATGGGAAGGTGTTTCCAACGAAACAAAATTTTTGGTTTATATTTTTGAAAGAAATCCAGAGAAAGGATTACCATTCTCGTTAGATTTATTATTATTTAAACCACAAGTTGAAGTTCGTCGAGTACTTGTTTGGGGGCCAAATGATGTTAGATTAATGGTTGAACAAAAAAATAAAAAGAATGGAGATGAACAATTACCTTATGTTGTTGTATTGGAAAGAGAGGGTAAAACAGAACCTTTAATGGCTGAAAGGTGTGAAAATTTATAAGTAAATTAAAATAATTTAATTTTAAGTATAACTGATTTAACATTACCTAAATTACATGAATTAATACAACCATTAATGGAACAAATAAATCAAACAGAACAAGCTGAGGCACATGCTAAAAAGCCTATTCATGTATTGGATTGTGCAAAAAATCCAGAAAGGTACCTATATTAAAATCTATTATCTTTTTCCTTGGTTGAGCAGTTGGATTCCTAATTGGGCGTTTGAATAATTGAGATTCTAGCCTAATTATAAGGCAAAGCTTGACCAATGAAAATTAATTCTTTTTTAGTTAAATTTCTTTAATTAAATTCCTTTTAAGATGTAAACAACTCTTTTATGTATCAGAATCTGATATGCTTAAAGCAATACATACAGCACTTTTGGATGAAGTAATAAGTTCTGGTGGAAATGAATTAGATTCTTTAAGAATTTCTAATTTAAAAAAATTCTTAGATTTTATTAATACAAGTGAGAGAATAATTAAAATAAAATAAAAACAATATTTTTTAGCGTTTTCCAAGAAAAACATTTGGACGTTCTTTGCCTCCAACACATCCAAAAAGTCTTTCTGTTGGAAAAGTAAATTAAAAAAATAAATTTACAAATTAATTTAAATTTTTAGCCATTATCATGGAGTTTAAAAGCAATACAAGTATTTAATAGAATGAGACAATTTTTGGATAAAAATGAAATAATTACAATGGATGATTGGAAAAATGAATTTGATGCAGCAAAGGTGAGAGAAAAAAATAAAATTTTATTAAAAAAAAATTTAAGGCAGAAAATTCTGAGCCTTTCCCTATTCAAGCAGATTGGGAACATTGTAAAGGAAGTAAACCAATATTTAGAGGTTTTACTTGTGGATTATGGACTGCATTTCATGCAATGACTGTTCAGGCATATTTAAGTAAATTAATTAAAATTAAAGACTTTTAATTATTTCTTTAAAGGTAATGAGCAAGAATCATTAAAACCATTAAAAGCCATCCAAGCTTGGGTATCTTCATTCTTTAGTTGTTCTGGTTGTCGTCGCCATTTTATGTCAATGACTACTGAAAAATTCCCAATGGATGAAAGAAATGTAAATAAAAAAAATAAAAAATTAAATTTATAAATATCTAAAAAGGTTAAAACTCAAGAAGATATTGTTGGGTATTTATGGAAAGCACATAATACAGTAAATGCTCGATTACATGGAGATGAGGCAACTGAAGACCCTCAATTTCCTAAAGAACAATTCCCCCCATCTTTTCTCTGTCCAGAATGTAGAGATTCGAAAGGGGAACTAGACCAGGTAATTAAATAAATTCTCTTTATGACCGTTTTGAGTACTTACCATTTTATAATTATTTTTTTATTTAATTAAATTTGTAAAAATTATTTAATTAAAGGAAAGAACACTTAATTTTTTGCTTCAATACTCTACAAACATTAAACCCAGACAATAAAACGACGAAGAAAATTATTTTTAATTATTTTTTATGGTATTTATTATATAAATATGTACATATATTTTTTAATTTAAATATATTTTGATTTATAGTTTTACAATTTATTTTTTTACTATATTTTTGCCTTAAAATGTTTATTAAATAAACATATATTTTTATTAATTATTTACAAATTGTTAGAATTCTTTAATTTTATTATTAATGATAATTGTGCTTATTGTTATAATAATTTAATAGAGACTTGGAAAATTAAATATTGAAATGTTTTTGTTTTTGAAAATCTATTATTTAAATGTTATACAAGTCTCTATTAATTGGAAGGGATTGGTCAGGAAGGGATTAGGAAAGAATTAGTTATGACTCGTTCCCAATGAATGTTGTATTATATCCATTAAAAATTTTCCTCTTCAATTCCTTTAAAACATTTAATTAGGGGAAAGAATATTTCCAGAAGCTTGGAGAAGAAAACTTTAATTAAATGACCGATCTCTTAATTAATTTTATTTTCACATTTTATGTTTTTAAAAGTTTGTCAACTATCAGATTATATTTAAATGAAATTTATGGGTATTTATTAGAATAAAAAAGTTTAAAAATCAATTAGAAAAGAAAATTTTATTTTTAAAATATTCAACAAGAGAAAAAAAAATATATTTTAAAAATTGGTAAGAATTAAAACAAAAATTTTTTAATGAATTTTGGGGATGAGTGGAATTTTTAGCGAATCAAGCAAATCAACAATTAATATATAAAATATATTCACGGGATGTTTTTGAGGGGAAATAATATTAAAAAATAAAGAAAAAATATTTTTAACATAAATTTGTTTTAAATAATAAAAAAAGGAAAAACACAAAATGTTAGGATTAATTAGAAAGAATAATGGGAAGCTTATAAATTAAATAAATAAATATATATTTACTAAATCATTATAATTTTTAATTAAAAAATAAAATTTATAAGCCAAAAAATATTTCAAATTGAGATAGGAACTTTGAAATGGTCTGAGCTATTTATCTAGATTAACATCAAAAAAGTTCAAAAAATATTAAAGGCAAATAGCCCAAAACCTAAATATATATTCAATCACTTAAAATATAAAAATATATTGCGTGGTAAAAAAATATTTAGAAAAAAGAGACCAAACAAACAAATGATGGCCAAAAAAGGAAAAAAAAAGAATTGACTCAGATTGAATTAATAAATTTTTAATAACCGATGTTAAAAATAAATTTATATGAAAACGAATTTTTTAATGTAAAAAGGGGACAATTATATTAAAGATGATAAAAATAAAATGTTAAAAAATATTTAAAATAAAAAGGATGTTAAATGATTGTCAGATGTCTAAGTGTTTAAAAAAATAATTTGAACATATTTTTGGTCTCAAATAATTTCTAATTGTATATTTTACAATTACTTGGAGAAGAGATTTAAAATAATTCATAAAATTTATTTTAATTGATCATCTAATTGATCTTATTTTAATTGATCAAGATGATCTATTGATCATCTTCTTCATCTTCTACAATCCTCAATTGTTTTCCATTACTAGGTGAATCAATTTCTTCATTTTGTGCTCTAATATTTGCTACCATTGAATTATTATTATTTCCTTGTTCTAAAACTGTTGCTGCCCTTTCTCCTTCATCTTCATTATCTTGTACTACTACATTAATTAAATTATTATCATCATTTCCATTAAAATCATCATCTTCAACATTTTCATTTAATTTTTGTTTAGAAGAATCAGAAATATTTCCATCAATAATATTAATTGAATTATCATTATTGGATATTTCTTCTCTCTCTAATTGTTGTGGACCAGAAGAACATTGAACATTATTTGTATCAACAACTAAATCAGCAGAAGAAGATGTACATGTCTGTCTTTCTTGTGTTAATTCAATGCCTGAGTTACCAAACGATGAACGAGCTGATTTTGAAGGAGATGGACCTTCTTCAGATCCAATACCTGATGCACCGTGAACTCGTTTCTTGCTACCTGAAAAATAAATAATTAGGAAATTATTTTGTTTGTGATCGGAAAACATGGCATGAGCAGGATTTACATTTCTCCTCGATTCTCCTTGAAAATCTATCATTCTCCGAATCGGGTTTTTTTCTATTAATAATTATCCTACGGGTCCTCTATCTATCAAGAAAATTTTTAAGAGTATTTATTCAAATTTATATTTACAATTCTAAATTAAAAATATATTCTCTAACAAAAATATATACCATCTAATGATGTATTATTATTATCCATTCCTTGTTGTAATTGTTGTTGTTGCTGTAATTGTGCTTGTAATTGTTGAAAATGTTGTAATTGTTGTTGCTGTTGTAATTGAAAATAATGTTGTTGTAATTGTTGAGGTGTTAAATTTCCTGGATATAAAGCTGTGGTTAAAGGAATTGGTTGTTGAACAGTCATTTGTTGGGCAGATGCTAATTGTTGAGCACCTCCAATACTTCCACGCCGATTAGTGTCAGAAATACCAATTAGACAAGTACGGCTAAGAATGCCTAAATCACCTCCTACTGCAGATGTTGTTAAAGTATTTTCGCCAGTTGAAGAGGCTGTTGAGGCTACAGAAGCAACGGGAATAGCATTAGAGACATTCATATTTGTTACTTAATTTTTTCTTTAATTTTTCATTTAACTTAGGTTTGTTGAATAGGAAGAAAGGTAAATAATAGGAAGAAAGGTAATAAATATTTAGAGATAAAAATTAAGGTAAGGTAAAGTCAGATTACTTTTAAATTAAACTTCTAAAGAATTAATTAAACTAAACATTAACCATTATTTTTTCAAAGTATTTTCTAACCTTGTGACAGTGAAAGCGAAGTAGCAGCACCAGCAACAGAGGCAGCAGATAAATTTGGAGAATGGCTTAATTCTTCACGTGCTTTTCGAAATATCGGATCAATTGGTCGAGAAGAGTAATCAATCTTTAAATAAATTTTTAAAAATTAATTTTAAATAAAAGAACTACCTGATTTCCATTTTGGTCATAACATATTCCAAGACCTTGACCCTGAAGATGAGAACGTGCATTAGTTAAAATATTACTCATATAATTCATCATTGCACTAGTAGAGATCTGAAAAAATATTTTATAAAAATATTCTTTAGAATTTTCAACCGCTGTAGTGGTTAAAGCCGAAGATTGAGTGGATGGAGGAGATGTAGACTGTGGGGTTGATGGTTTTTCTTCTTTTATGTTCATACCTTAAATTTCAAAATAAAATTAATAAAAATATTTTTTAGATATTAAAAATAATTTTAGACTACCAAGCATATAAACACCACTTTTGCGCCTTTGATTAAGGCCAGCACCAACTTCAAGTTCTGGAGGCTGTCTACCAGATTGTGGAGTGGCTGGTTTTCTATAAAATAATTTAATTTAAAATAATTTAAATATAATTTTGTACATTTTTTTATTTCCTCCCTCTTGACGGAATGTTTCTGTATAATGCATTTCTGTAGCAGCCAACAAACTTGGGGCACCCTCAGTTTCGGCAGATGGAATCATTGATTGTAACAAGCTTGTATTGTGTTGTAACTGCTGTTGTCCGTTGTTACTTTGTGAACGTTGGTTTGAAACGGCATTCTATAAATTGATAGATTTTTAAATAATTTTCAATTAAATTACCGAAAAATTATTTGCCAGAGAAGTTTGTTGGTTCTGACTAGAGACTGGCCCAATTTGTTGTTGCTGTTGTGCTTGTATTAATTGTTGCTGAAGTGATTGTTGTTGTAACAATTGCTGTTGATGTTGGTATATTTGTTGTTGTTGTTGAAGCAAAACAGCTGGAGGGACATTTCCTGAACCATTACAAAACCCTCCTCCTGTTGAAATTAAATTTCCTCCATTTCCGTTGCCACTCCCTCCTCCAACTCCACCAGAAGAAGACATTGGAGCAACAATTGTAGAAGTTAAAGTTGCTGCCATCTCAATTAAACGTTTTTGAAGACCATCACTCATTGCTTCTGGACTGCGGAGAGCGTTAAGACCACGTTGTTTGAGCTCTCCCAATTCAGCCTTTAATTTTAAATTTGATTTAAAGGATCAGGTTAAAATTATTTACATTAAGAGGATTAGAAAGAATCATTGATTGCTTCCTCGGTGCCGGATCAGTTGGCACACCGACAGATCCCGTTTTTGGCGAGACAGAAGCATTACCAGACAATGTTGTCTGTTGTTGAGAGCCATTTACACTATTACGGCCATTTATTGGGCGTGGAGTGCCATTTGTTGAACCTCCTCCATGGCCATTTCCTTGGTTATTTGAATGATTACTAGGTGTAGAATTTGGAGTACGATTAACAGAATTTCCATTATTGGCATTATTTCCATTGTTGTTACCATTACTATTGGCAGTGCTGTTTAAAAAGTGAGAGCGAACAAGCTAAAAAATTAAAATATTTTAATATGTTTAATAAATTATTAACATCATTCAAAGGTGTTTGTCTTTGATGCCCAGCAGAATTAACATCAGCTTGTTGCTGTTCTTGCTGCTGTTGTTGGGCAGCTAATACAGCAGTTAATTGATGTTGCTGCTGTTGTTGTAATAATAATTGTTGCATTGCTGCTAATTGTGTTTGTTGTTGTGTTGTATTTTGTTGAGAAGAAGAACGAAGCTGTTGGCCTATAAAAAACTATATTTAGAAAACCAAAAAACGGTTTAAATATACCTGCTGCACCAACATTTCCTGAACCTAAATCAGCTGATGAATCTACTCCATTATTGGAAAGACTTGCAAGCTTTGCATTTTGTTGGCTTTGTTGACTAGCCATAAGTGCTGCCTGAAATATTAAAGCATTTATTGTGAATTTAAAAAAAGAATAAATAACCAATTGATTCATTTGAAGCTGATTTTGAAACCCAACAATCCCACCATGTAAAAGTTGCGCAGCAGCAGCCGCAGCATTGTTAGCAACACCTCCAGCGTTGGTATTATTTGATCCATTTGAATTTTTTTCGCTTATAGAAGCGGCAGCTGCTGCAACTGCAGCAGCATCACTTTGAGCTCTTAAAAATAAATTTAAAAATTTTATCTAAAAACTTTAATTAAAAAATTATGAAACATAAAACATTTAAAATATATATTTTAGCTTTATTCTTATTAATTAAATAAGCCTTTCTCATTTTTAAATTAAAACCTTTCTTGTAATAATTGTTGACCAATAACATTAACAGATTTTTTATTTCCATAAAATTTTGTTGGAATATTCCCCCTATTATTAAATTTTCCAATTTGATTTTCATTCATTATAATATTAACTCCACCATTTCCTCCTCCCATTTCATTTACCCTTCCACCATTTCCCGGTGTTTCTGTTCTTCCATAATTAATTTGTCCTGTATTATTATTATTATTACTATTTATTATTCCTCCATTTCCTCCAATTATTTGACCAATCCCAACAATCTGTTGAGACATTTCCCCTCCTCCTTCTCCTCCATTTTGGTTTTGTTGCATTAATATTAACCCTTGCGGAGTATTACCTCCATTAGAGGAGGCATTTACTTGCCAAGACATATTGATGTCTTGGCAATTTTGGTTATATTTATATATATTTTGACCTATTTGTTCATTTATTGGGAGATTTGTGTTATATTGAATTGTTTGACCACAAACAACACGATTACCCTCTACATTACTATTATTATCAACAATTGTCATTTGATTACTACAATTATTATATTTTTATAAAAATACATTATATCTTAATTTAAAAATTACTTTAATATATTTTGCTGCATTAATAATTTTTGCTGCATCTGCAGCTGTTCATTGGCATTGTTTAACCTTCCAAAGAAGAAAAAAGGGAAATATTATTTTTAAAATAAATTAAAACAAATAAAAAAGAATATAAATATTTTGGTTATATTTATATTCTTTTACCTTATTTTTCCAATTATTTTTAGTAAACTCACTCTTGGCCAGCCTGTCCTCCTGTTCCTGCATTATGAAGTAGAGCAAGCTGTTGCTGCTGTTGTTGTTGCTGTTGTGAATTGATATGTTGACGAAGAAGTATAGCTCTAGCATGTTGAACACCAAAATTAAAGAAAAATCTGAAAAAGAAATAAAAACATTTTAAATTTATTTTGATTTAAATTAACCTAAGTGTGTTAATATCACTCAAAGGTAAATCCATTCCATTAGCCATGGCACTTGGCTGAACATCCAAATTGACTTTTTGATAAGTAGCCATGTCGAAAAAAGGCTGAAAATATTAAAAATAAATTAATATAATATAAAATAATTAATAAATAAAATAAATAATTCTTTTACAATGTGTACTATTGGTTGAAAAATTGGCCAGGCTAGAGAAGGAGTAGCCGAAGAAGGTACTAACTGTCCAGCATTGTTTGCCGAAGCATTTTGTCCCACATTAGAGACTATTTGTGGATGTTGTACTGCCACAGCCATTCCAGGAGGTAAAGAGACTGACATACTTGTATTGCTGCCAGCACTAGCAGCGGCTGCTGCTGCAACAGCTGCTTGTTGTTGCTGCTGTTGTTGGTGTTGTTGTTGGATTGAAGCAACATATTGAGCCTTAAAAGAGATTTTTAATAGATAATTATTAAAAGAGGAGTTAAGGATTTTGAGGGCGGAAAATAAAATAAAAATATTAAGGGAATTATTTTGTAGAGATGAATTAATAAAATAAAAGTTTGGAAATAAAAAGTTTAAAAAATATTTATTAATAAATTTTTGCAAAAAATTTATTGAAAATTAAATTTTTATTTATTTGTTTAAAATGACACAAACAACAGAGCCAAGAAAAAATAATAAATTAGCAAAAAAATTAAATAAATTTTTATGACGATGTAGTTTGAAAAATATATATTTTTGAAATAAAAATTGTTTAAAAAGTTTATATTTAGCATGATAATTTTTCTATTTTAAAGAATTTTTCAATAATATTATTTTACATTTATTTACATTTTTTCCACTTGCCTGGGCAAGTGCTGCAGCCATAGGATGTGTTGCAGAACCTGCCGCAGCAGCAGCTGCTGTTTGTTGTAATTGTTGTTGCATTACTGCTTGAAGTCCAGCTGCTGTGTTTGTTGATTGTTGAGAATGTGGATGTTGTTGTTGTTGTGCTGCAGCGGCAACAGCAGCCATTTGTTGCATTAAAGTTGCGTGTATTGCAGATTGTGGCTGACCAACTTTAAATAAATTATTTTTTTTTTTTAAATTATTAAAAATTCAAAAAATAGTTAAAAAACAATTTTAAATTTAATTACCTGATCCATTAGCAGCAACAGCTGCAGCATGCGCTTGTTGTACAGCTGCAACAGATGCAGTTGGAGTTTGTTGTTGTTGTTGGTATTGCTGTTGTTGTTGTTGGTGATGAACTGCAAGTATTTGTTGTTGTTGCTGTTGGAGGGTTGCCAAATGCTAAAAAGTGAAAAAATAAAATTAATTTTAATAAACACACATAGAAATAATATAAAATAAAATTAAAAATGATATAATTCCTCACACCCAATTATTATGAATTAAAATAAATATAAAGTATTTATTAAATTATTCAAATAAAAATTAATCTTTCCGGTCTCTGTTTATATCAGATTTTTATTATTAAAATACTAATATTTAAATAAATTAAAAAATAAATATTTAAATCTTTTAAATAATAAAAAAAAAAATATAATACATATATTATACTCTAGTATTATTAAAAACTTTATTTTCTCTTAAATAATATAATTTATTTAAAAACCGTCTGTCACACTAATCTTTTGCTTAAAATTTTTTGTTTTTCAATGTATAAGGATTTTGACTGCCTAATTTTAATATTTTTATATTAACGCAACTTCCCCTACATTTGGGGTAATTTGTGTTTGAATGGAAGACCCTGTTGCAAATGATGAATTTTGAATGTTTGCAATGCTTGTACTATTTGGTGATTGCCAAAAGAATCTAGACATTTTGTATAAAAACTAATATTTTTAAATTTTGTAAAATAATCTAGAAATTAAAAAATATGAGGAAATATTTTAAAAATATTATAAATGTGATTATTTAATATAAAGATTAACATGAGAAATAAAGAATAAAATATAAATGTAAAGATAAATTGTAGATAAGTTGTACTCTGTTTGGGGGTTGGCTTGTTTTTCTTTAAAATTATTTAAATCATTTTAAATTATTTAATACAAATCTGGCAAAATTTAATTCAAAAAATGAAAACTTGTTGCTTAAAAAATTATTTTGATTTATATTTATTTTGCTTTAGGTGCGCCCTTTAAATAACGATGGAAATAGAAACGTGGATCGTAGAATAAACAACAATAGTTGTAAATTGCCACGAATGTTGAAAAAATTGTGTAAATATATTTAAATTATGTAAAAATGTTTGTGAGGTGGAAGAATGCGTGGACTGCTGCAAAAAAAGATATAAAAATGGTAAAAAACTAAAAATGATGAAAATGTTAAAATTGAATAAGAAAATAATTGTTTTGCAACAATTTAAATAATCAAAAAATTTTAAAAATAATGAAAATAATAAATGTAAATAAGGAAGAAAATATTAAATAAAAATAAGAGAATTTATGTGATTATTTTAATAAATAAAAAAGTTTTACTAAAAAGATATATACCTAAATATATTTATTTTTATTTTAATAAAATATGGTCCTTCCAAATCAAAAATATTTTTTAAAGGAACTTAATTGGAACGATTGCAAAAATTAAACAAATAAATTAAACTTTTAATTCAAATTTTAATTTTATTTCATCAAAACAAAACGAGGGCTATAATAATTTTAGAGGAAAATTAGTTATATTTTATTGAGCCAAAAACAAAATTTATTTAAAATTTTAAAATAAAATTAAATATAATTTATTAATAAATTAAAATACATTTATTTTAAAAGATTCTGATGAAATTAAAAGAAAACTGAAAAAGAAATTTTTTGCTAGCAAAGTTATTTAATTTATCAAACGATTAAAAGCTAAATAAATATACAAAAGAAGACTTATTTGAAAATTTTGAATCTCATTTTTTTAAAATTTTGTTTGATAAAATAAATAAAAAATTTTAAAAAATCAAGAAATGAAAAATGAACTAAAAATTGATGTTTAAACATTTATAACAATTAAAACAAAGAAAACTTTCGGTGATTGGGGAATGTTGGTGGAATATATGGGAAATAAATAAATAAAGTTGTGGAATAAATGTACTATATCAAAGGTTTAAAATATTTTTTAAAAAATTTATGGCAATAGAATTTTTGGATCCAAAATGTTAAAACTTTGTAAATAAAAGAAGAAATAAGAATTTATTTGACTAAATTATGTAAAGTTCACTAAATTTGACAATTAAAATTTAATATTTTTCTTTTCGTTTATATTTTTAAAAAAAAGAAATATATCTAATTTAGACAAAACTTTATAATAAATATTTACAAAAAGTCTTAAAACGAATTAAAGTGCATAAATCTTTGTGGGGTAATTTAAAAGTATTATTTGATGTAAAAATTTTAAATTATAAATAAACATAGGTGAGGAAATAATTAAATGTACTTTTAGATAATAATAAAAAAATAATAATTACTAAAGATAAAATAATTAAAAATAAATATTTAAATTAAATTTAAGTATTTAAAATAAATTTTCTGAAAATATTTTTTTAGCTAAAATTAGAATTTTTATAAAAAGTAAAATTATCTAATATTTTATTTAAATAGCTTTTATGATAATTTTAGCTTTTTTTTTAAATTTTGAGATTTTCCCAAAATAAGTTTGGATTGTTTTTTAAAATATTTGTATAGATTGTTGGATTTAAATAGTTTTGAGTAGATTTTTATAAATTATTTAAAATTAAATTTTGATTTGAATTTCTTTTAGAAAAAAAAGTCAAATAAATATTTAAAATGAATAAATTTTTAAGGCGAATAAAAATTTTAAAATAAAAAAAGAGAATACACTCAAGGAGTAGAAAAAAGAAAAATTTTTTTAAAATCAATGTTCTAATCACAAGTCGGGAATCATATAAAAATGTCAAATGTTAGATGGAAAAGAAAAATGAAGAGAGGAAGGAGGAAAAGAAATAATGTAAAAAAAGTAAAAAAAAAGTGTATATGAAATGCCACAACGATAGACTCGGCATTTATGTATTTATCCAACTCTTTTATTCAATTACAACCTCTCCCTCTCTCTTTCCCCTCCCCCCACCTATCGAAAATGTCAATCGCTTTCACAATTACACAAACTACTAATTTTTAAATGCTTCTTCTTCTCCATATGACAGCCCTCAAAAATAAAAATGAAGAGAGTTAAAAAGACTCCATTTAAAGCATTCATTCATTAAAATACACATTGAATCAGCTGCCTTTTTTGGCTAATAGTTTGTATTTGCGCAGTTGCGATATGTGAGGGAAAATAAATTTTTTAAAGGGGTAAGAGAGAAATTAAGGGATAAGAAAGAAAGTAAAAGTTAATATATCTTTAATAAACAATTATTTATCTTAAAAATAAAAAGTTTTAAATATTTGTACTTTTTATTATCTTTTACATATTTACAAAATTAATAAATTTCAAAACTTTAAAGTAAATAATTTAAAAAAAAAAGTATTTAAAAAATCAAAATATTTTTAAACAATAAGATTTTAAGGAAGGAAACATAAAATAAAAAAAAATATTATAGAAAAATTATATTTTTTTTCTACTCAAAAAATTTTATTAAAATTTTAAACAAAATTTTAAATATTATTTTGAATTATTTAAAAATGTTTTTAAAAAATAAATTTTATTAAAAAAAATAAAAATTAGAAAATAAATTAAAAAAATATTTTTATTAAAAAAATAAACAAAAATATTAAATTGTCCTTTAAAAGTTTAAATTATTTAGTAATCAATCAAAATTTAATGGATTTCAGTTTTGGTGAAAATTGGTAAATCTCAACTTAAAAATTGTCAACGAACTCTACATAAATATTTAAAGCTAATCTAACAAAAAATATTTTCTACCCAATATTTATTTCTAATAAAAATATTTTTTATTTTTTTAATTAAAATTTTATTTATTCACCTGAATATTAGCAGCAGCTACAGCAACTTGGTGTGCACCTGCCACATTTACTGTTGTTGTAGATCCACCACCACCACTTGATGCTACTACTGCTGATTGACTGGCAGTTTGTTGATGTTGACTATTTGCTAATGAAAAATGTTGATGTGCTTGATTAGCTGTTTGGTGACCTCCGCCACTTGAATTAGCGGTGGAGGTAGTTGTGCCGTTAATTGCTGGAGAAGAAATATTGTTGTTATTAGTGGCTGTAGCCTTTAAAAATAAAATTAGAAAAAATTGAAATTAAATAAATAATGAATACCGTATTTCTATTAATCACCTCCTCTGTGATAATTACCCCTTCCTGCGAAAAATAATTACCCAGGGTAGTTATTCAAGAAAATACGTTATTTTTAAATTTATTTTTATTAAATCTTATAGTTTAAATATTTTTTCTTAATAAATTGCTTTAATAAAGAAATTTCTTTAAAGATTTATTTTATGATAAAACTGATCAGAAATTCAATACTCATTCCTTGGAAATTAAAATAAATTTAGGTACTGTCCTATATCAAATTATTAAATTAAAAATACCTAAAATGATTAATTTTATGGGATTGAAGAAAAAGGTCGAAGAATTCTGAATAGACAAGCAAATAGGATTTTTAAATTAAAATCAATAAAATTCGATTAAAAAGTAGTAAATTCGATAA
>ABLG01001589.1:0-36428 GCA_000172435.1 Meloidogyne hapla
AAAATTCATCCAATTCAATCTGCAAATATGCATCGCGTAAATCCAAGTGTGAAAATATTTTACTTCCATGAATTCCAGCCCAAATTTCTGCAGGGCTAGGCAATGGATGTCTATTCAATTCTAAAGAAGCATTCAATCCAGTAGAATAATCCATGCAAACACGGATTTTTCCATTTGCTTTTTTAACAGCAAGAATAGGTGCTGTCCAATCTGCAAATTCAATAGGTTTTATAGCACCCAATTTTTGTAATCTATTCAATTCTTGTTCAATAGCATCTTTTACTCCAATTGGCACAGGTCTAGCCTTTACAAATATCGGCTTAACTCCTGGCTTCAATTCAAGATGGGCTTTGGTTTTTGTACAATGACCAAGTCCATCATAAATACTTGTTTAAATTTGATTTTCAATTCAATTTCAATATTTGTTTTCATATTTTCAATACATTCAATAGCCAGTACATTTTCAATTTGTGTATCTTTAATTGTTGTCACAATTGGTTTACACAATTTTTGTTCTAATTTAACAATCCAAGGAAGCCCAAAGAGATTCAATTTCTCCTTAGTAACGTGTGCCAATAACAATTCTTTAACCCCGTCCAATTCAACAATACAATAGAATGTACCAATTATTTTTATTTCATTTCCCGTGAAACTTTTGCCGGAATATTTTGTTTCAATCAATCTAGGGCAACCAATACTTTTCCATGTATTTTCGCTAATACAACTAATTTGGGCTCCCGAATCAAGAATAAATTCTACTTCAATACCATTTAATAAAACTTTTTTTGTAAGCCAATCAATATCACAATCTGACTCAATTCTCAATATTTGCCGATTTGGCTTTTCAATTTCTTTATTTTCTTTGCAATATTTTGGCTTCCGCCAAAATTTAATTTTTTCTAACAATTTGCCCATGGTTCAATTAACTACAATTTTGTAGTTCAATGTCTGACCGCGCCAAATAACTGTTGTGTCCTAACAAAGACAATTACAACAGTTTAACAATAATATTTATTAAGACAAAGAAATATAATAATAGTTGAATAAGGTTGGAATGATATTGGGGAATTAGGAAATAATTAGGAGACACGGACTAACAATAAGTGACGCTTTTATAGTATAATAATAACAGGCGCGCCACCCGTAACAGGATGTATCCGGTAGAGAACCAAGGACGGGGACTACCGCACATCCATTTGTTATTGACATTGTTTGATATTGATAAAGTTGTTAATGCAGAAGATGTCGAGAAAAGAGGAATAAGTGCTAGAATACCAGATAAGGATAAAGACATTGAACTGTATGATTTAGTAAAAAAGTTTATGATACATGGACCATGTGGTGATTTGAATCCAAATTGCCCATGTATGGAAGAGAAAATAGTAAATGGAAAAAAGATTAGAAAATGTTCAAAAGGCTATCCCAAGCTTTTTCAGGAAGAGATTTAGTATTAGAAAATGGTTTAGCATTGTATTCTAGACCAAGAGATGGAAGAATAGTTGAAGTATTTGTATCTGGAAAGAGATTTGAATTAATAATAGATGGGTTGTTCCACACAATCCTTATTTGTTAAAGATGTTTAGATGCCATATTAATGTAGAAAAAGTAAATAGTGTGACCTCTGTGAAATATTTACATAAATACGTTCACAAGTTACCAGATAGAGCAACTATGAATTATGAAGAGAAAAATGATTATGATGAGATTAAAGAGTATATAGACGCACGGTATATCTGTCCGCAGGAGGCCGTGTGGAGAATCTTAGAATATCCGACTTATGATCGAAGTCATAGCATTACAACTTGGCCTGTTCATTTGGACGGTGAACACGTATGCTACTTCGATGAGAATATGAATGAGGATGAGATTAGAGAAAAGATAGAGAATGATTCTGAGTTATTAGCTTATTTTGAATTGAACAAAGATAATGTATTAGCTCGGAATCTCTTTTATCATGAGATTCCAGAGAAGTTTGTGTTTAGAAAAGGAAAATGGAATGAGAGAAAGACACATTTCAACACAATTGGTCGGATGGTTAAGATTTCGCCGGCCGAAACCGAGCGCTATCACCTACGACTGTTGTTGTTGAATGTGAGAGGGGCTATAAGCTATGAAGATTTGAGAACAGTTAAGAACATAGATTTAAATAATAGAATTAGATGTGCAACATTTGCGGAAGCATGTTTAGCAAGAGGATTGATAAGAGATGATGAAGAATGGAAAAAAGCACTAGAAGAAGCAAATAGTTTTGAAATGCAATCCAGCAAAGCCTGATGAACTTTGGGCTTTGTTTAAAGATGCTTTGTCTGAGGATTTTGCAAAGAAATTTAGTATTGAATTAGCTCATAGAAAAGCTTACATAGATATAGCAAAAAGAATGCTACAGGCAGGTAAGTCACTTGCTGATTTTCCTGCCTTGGAGCAAATTGATGACTTAGACTTAGATTTAGAAGAGCAATTTAATTTAGCTGAAGAATTAGACATTGGTCGTCGATGAGCAAAAAGAGATAGTGGATGAGATTATGAATAGGATCTCCAATCCAGATGGGAAAATGGCATTCTATTTTCTCAGTGGACCAGGAGGATCAGGAAAGACATTTGTTATTAGTACATTAGTGCATTTGCTTAGAGGAATGAAAAAGAAAGTTAGTACTATGGCCTTTACTGGGATTGCGGCAACGCTTATACCAGGAGGTAGGACAATGCATAATAGATTTGGATTGAATTTAGATATGAGTAATTCGAAAATAGGACCTTGCTCAAAAGCTTGGAAAGAATTGAAAGATATAGATTTGTTTATCTGTGATGAGGCTCCTATGGTTCACAAAAGAGCATTAGTAACAATAGACTTGAAATTGAAAGAGATTATGAATATTAATATAGATTTTGGTGGTAAAGTTATGATGATGGCAGGCGATTTTCGTCAAACATTGCCTATTCAGAAACATGCCACGAGAGCAGAGATATGTGATTTGACTGTAAAGAGAACTAGATATTGGAAAAGCGCAAGGAAATTTAGATTGAAAAAGAATATGAGAGCTTTAGATAAAGAAAAAGACTTTGCTAAAGATTTGTTAGAAATTGGATCTGGAAAATGGAACAATGATAAAGATGAAATGATATTGCCAATAGATTGTATTAGTAAAGGAGACTTAGTTGAAGAGATATTTGGATATGCTATAGCTGATAGTAATTGGAATCAGATGGCTAAAATGGCCATAGTAGCGCCAAAGAATGTAGATGTAAAAGACTTGAATAGCAAAGTGTTGAATATGCTTCCAGGAAACGAGATATTATACACGAGTATAGATAAAGCTGAGAATGAAGAAAAACAAGTTTTAGATGAGTATTTAGATGAGTATTTGAACTCATTGAGCCCTAATGGTTTTCCATTACATGAGTTAAGATTGAAGAAAAATGCAATAGTAATGTTGATTAGAAATATGAACATAGAAAATGGTCTTTGTAATGGGACAAGAATGTTAGTTGAAGAGATGAGACCGAATATGATAGTTTGTAGGCTTTTGTCTGGAGATAGAGCAGGTCAGTTGGTGTATATCCCACGCATCACTTTGTGTTGTGATGGTGAATACCCATTTGACCTGCATAGGCACCAATTTCCATTGGTGTTAGCTTTTGCAATGACAGTGAATAAGGCACAAGGGCAGACCTTAGAGAAATTAGGAATAGATTTGACAAAAGATGTGTTTAGTCATGGTCAATTGTATGTGGCTGTTTCGAGAGTTAGAACTAGGAAAGCATTAAGTATTAGGCTACTAGAAACTAATAACGAGAGAAAAGTAATGAATGTTGTGTATAAAGAAATTTTAGATAAAGATGATTAGTTTTAGACATTAGTTAGTAGTTTTGAATAAGATATTAGATAATAGAATAGTTATAAGACAATAAAGTAAGTAATAGTGATCGAATGATCAAGAATGTAGTTTTATAAAGAAATTTTAGATAAAAGAGATTAAGTCTTAGAAACTAGGCGTATTTTTATACGCAAGTATTAGAGATGTTTAGCGATTTTGAATTGTCCCATATTAATTGTATACCCTACTCACAAACTCACCCATTTATTAATGTTTAATGTATGTAATTTATTTGTTGTTTTATTTTGTATTGAATAAAATGTTTTTGTATTTGTTTGTTCTTTTTTAAATTTAGAGTTTAATTAAGTTTGATTAGTTTTGAGATTGTTTTGTAAATGAATCTATGCAAAGCTTATGTAGAGCTAGCGAGTAAGTTCGCCCGAAGGGCGAACATACTTCGCTAGTATGTACAAAAAGATTAAATTAATAACAAAAATATTAAATAAATTTACAAGAGATATATACGATGAATTAGAATTTTATAATTAAAAAATATATAAAACAATTAAAATAAAAAAATGAATTTTATATTTTTAATTATTTAATTCAAAATTATTTATAAATAAATAAATAAATAAATAAATAAATAAAAGACAATAATCGTTGCTTTTTCAAATATATTTTTTAATTTAACTGATTAAATTAATTAAATAAATTAACCAGACCGCTGTAAACTTATTTTATACTAATCTTCTTTTGAGTTTACAGACTTTTTTCTCTAATATCTGATAAAAAGCATTGTTTTATTTGTCATAGAATAAAGCTTAGAAAAATTTATCGATATAAATGCTATAAATACAATCGAATCTGGTTACCTGTCATAAAATTAGTAATTTTTAAGTAATACTTATTACTATATTCTCATTTATTGCTTATAATTTGTACTATTAAAATTTATTCAAATTTAATAAAAAAAAATTAACTTTTACATTATAAAGCATTTTCTCCTTTATCTGCCTTATTTGTATCTTCTTGATATTTAATTTAATTTTTTTATAAAGTTAAATGTCACGAAATGTTTGGATTTAAAATTTATAACTAATTACAGAAAGGAATAAACAATTTATTTAAACCCCAAAAGAATGGAATTATTTATATTAAATCATCAAGAATATGAACGTCTTTATAATTGTACAAATATAATAATTGATTCAATTCCAATAGAAAAACGTCGTTTAACAATAGAAGCATTAATTAATTTAATATTGGGAATAATATATTTTCTACTTTATTTGCCTTGTTTGTATTCTATATGGAAACAACATTGGAAAAATGATTGTTATACAATTCTTTTTTATATTGGAATTGTTGATTTGTTTGCCTTGGTGATAGTTGGTTTTCTTCATCCAATACTTGCACTACAAGGAGCTGTTTTTTGTTCTTATCCAACACTTACCTATTTAGCTGGATCATTAGCTAATTGTAAAAATAATATTTAAAAAAATTTAAAATATATATTAGAAAATTTAAGTTGTTTGGGTTGCTGAGAGCAGTGCTAATTTGGTAAGTTGACTTAACAATTTCCAAAACATCCTTTATTTTTTGAGTTCCGAAATTTCTTTTCTGTATGAACTTGTAGAAATTCCAATATCTTATTCTATTTTCCAACTTAAGAAAACTCTCAATTTATTACTTAACTTTTGATAGATTCTTCACTGTGTAATTTTTTAATTTCGATTATTAAAGGTTTTGGCACTTAATCGTTGTTTACAAATTTTTTTCCGATCAATTGCTGATTTTCTTTTCAAAAAAATGCGTACCTATATTTGGTTGTTATTTTGTACTTTTTATGGTCTTTATTGCATGTTTTTTATTAATCCAATTCTTTTTAATGGAATTTATTTTGCTTGGTTTTTCTATCCATTTGTTGGATATAAAGAAGATAATGGAGAGGTCTTCATTAAAAAAATAAATTATTTTTAAATTTTTATATTTTTTAAGTTAATTCTTGACAGTCTTCCTACCTATCACAATTTTATTTTAGCCGTTCTTTCTCCAGCAATTTATTTAATTTTTGCTATAGCTTTGATAATCAAGAATCAAAAATATAATCAAATTACTAATTTAAATAAAGCTAATACACAACATTTTTCAATTAGCCATATGGAGAGAATGGTGGGAAAATATTTTTAAATATTTATACATCACTGAGTCGTCGTTTTGAACCAAAAAAAAATTAATTATTTAAGAATATATTCCAGTATTTTCCCTAAAATCTTGAACTTAGCTAAATTCAGAAAGCTAGACCCTTTTACCATAATTTTATTTTTTAAATCAAGGGAAGACATTTAAATCGAATTTATTTTAATTAAAGGTACTTTTACAAGTTTTTGTAATTTCTTTACTAAATACAGCTCAATGTGTATTTTATATAATTATGCAATATACAGCAATGCAACAACAATGGACAACAATTTTAGCACAATTCTTATGGCAAGTTTTTTCTTTATTTTCAAAAAAAATCATTTAAACTCTTAGTAATTTTTAAAAATTTAATTTAAATAATTCCCAAATTCTTTTTAATAAATTTTTGTCAATTTTTAGGTTTCACATTCATGGCGAGTTTTAATTATTTTTTTTAAATTTATTTAAATATTTTTTATACATTTTTAAAGGTATTCCTCCAATAATTTATTTAACTTTAAATAAATCAATTAGAAATGATTGTATATTTTTATACAAAATAATTCGAAATAACAAAGTTCAACAAGGAGTAAATACTATTTTGGTACAACCTGCTGTGCCCGTTACTCAATCCAGAAAATAATAATTTTGATGAAATATGTAAATAGTTGAGTCTTTTTGGGAATTTTTATGAATATTTAGAAAAATAATTTAAAAAGATTTTTTGTTCTTAAATAAATATTTTATATAAATTATAAAAAAATTTTCTTATTTTTAATAATTTAATTTATTAAAATATTAAAAAAAAATTATTTAATAAATTTATTATTATTAATTATTAAAATATTAATTATGACATTGTTTTCACAAAAAAATATTTAAAATTAAAATTAATTTTTCTTTTATTATATTAATTAAAGCTTCTTTTGAGTTTTAATGGTCCAAAAATTCCAAAACCATAAATTCGAGCTACTGGTCGTTTCCTCAAAGAAGAGGAAAAATAAGAAGATTTTGCCAAATTTTGTTCTTTTCTTGTCATATAATTTGATGGATTTTGAATGAGGCGAGGATTTTTAGTTATTTTTTGTTGTTTAAAAGAGGGAATAAATAATTTCCCTAAAGGTGATGTATTATCATCAAAATCATTAAATCTTTTGTTGAAATCAAAAGTAGAGACATCAACTCTGTCAAAAGCTCTTTTAGAGATCATTTCAATTGGAGAAGAAATATCTTCATTAATTATTTGGATTTGTTGTTGATTAGGTCTGATACCATAAGTAAACTAGAAAAATAAATTTTATTAGAAAAATGAATTAAAGTTTAAAAATGTAAAAAGATTTGCAAGAGCTTTTTTGAATCTTTAATTTCTTTAAATAAATTTAAAAATTAAATATTTACCGAGGAAACAATGCAGAGTTCAACCAACATAAATAAATTTAAAAGGAAGAACTTTGGCAAGAACATTTTTAAATTAATTGCAGTTTAATAAATTTTTAAAAATGTTATTGAATAAATTTTAGTAGAAATTATAAGTCTTTTTGAAATAAATCCAAGAAAATCTCTAAAATAAATATTTTTATTTTTTAAATTGTTGACGCATTAAATTGTACATTTAAAAGGCAGATTCTCTTTTCAAAAAAAAAGTTGGATAAAAATGAGTGTTTTAAAGGATTAATTTTATTTTTTAAATTTAAAAAGCCTCGTGCTATGAAAAATCCTGTATTTTTAAATAAACATAATAGACAAATGAGTGGAAACTTCCGCCGGAAAAACTTAAGGGAGAGGGAATACCAAAAGAAAAATGCTCGAAAAAATAAAATAAATTAAAATAAAATAAATTAAAAAAATAATTTTATTATTTTTAGTCAGTCAAATAGGAAAGAAAATTTTAATAATTAAGTTGTAAAAAAACAGGAAGTTGTTTTGTTAATAAGGAAGTTTTAAATAAAGTTTTAAGTGCGCAAAGGTTTAAAAAGGAAGTTTAAGCTATAAAAACAAGGAAGTTTAGAATATTTCCTAAAAAATATATTAGATAAATAAATCTATGATTCATAATTTTTTAAATGAAAATTATAACTTAATTTATTATTTTAGATAAAATATTATAATCATATTTAATAGATTTTATAATTTTTAAAATTTAATTTTTTATTTATTATTTTATTTTTTATTATTAAAAATATAATTTACGGAAAATTGGTTAAAGAGAGAAATCTATTTTTTAATGAAACTCGATTAAATAAATATTTGAAAAACGTTTAATATATTAGCTTCTATCGGAAATAAAAATATAAAAGGTTCTATTCTTTCTATACAAAATAAATTTATATATGGATTATTTTACCCAAGTCCAAAAGTATGAAAATCTTGCGCAATAAATATTCCAAAAAGAGAAATATTGAAACAAAAATATATTTTCTTTTATAGAAAGCTTTTGTTCATTTTATTTTAGTTTTGAATAGAAAAAAAATTAAAATAAAAATAATTTACGTAAACGGAAAGTGAAGTAAATAATATAATTTAAATATCTAAATATATGTACTTAATGTTTGTTTTAAATAGTATATTTAAATAGTATATAAATAGGTATATTTTGTTGTTTTAATTTTATAAAAATATGACGCCGAAGGCTAAAAAGTACGGAAAAATAATAAAAAGGAAAAGCAAAACTTTATTGTTTGATGTAAAAGGTAGAAAAAAAAATATTTTTAAAGTAAAAAGGATTAAATAAATAAATATTTACTTACAAAATAATTTAAACGTATAAAAATTTATGAAGCATGAAAAAAATTTTAATTTTTGGAATTAATGCAACTCAAGCATGTATATTATAATTATTTTTATAAAAATGTTTTTTCACATTAGCTTAAAAAAAATTTTTTTTATAAATACTATAAAGATTATATAGACAGAAATTGTTTGGATTTCATAGAAGTATGTGGTTTTTTAAAATAATATTTACAATAATTATAATATTATAGGTATATTAATTATGAATTTTTAAGTGCAAGATAATTTTTGGATTTAAAATTTTTAAAATTAAATACAAAAAAGAGTAATTATGTTATATAGGAATCATACAAGAGGTTATATAAAATAGAGAATTGTTTAAAGTGGTAGAAACTATGGTTATAAGCCAAAATGTAAAAAAGATTCACCACAAATCACACAATCTCAACAAAATATGAATACAATTATCTCTGAGAAGGTTAACAAAAGATTAAGCGGTTTAGGTTCTCAGATTGGAATAAATATATTTAATTTTACAATATTTTTATTTAGATTTTTAAAATAATTAATGGAACGCCAAAAAAGATTTTTTAATAGACTGACAGGTTTAGGAAAGAAATGCCTACTATTTAAAGATAAAAAAGAAAATAATCCGCCCACATACCTAATTATTTAAAAGATAATTAGCCTTACCTTAAATAGAAAATTTATGATAAAAGGAGTATTAGGGGTCATGGTTTAATTACGATGAGAGTTTAATATGCAAAAAATAATAATTAAAAATAAATCCTTTTTTAGTTATAGATTTAGCAATCGAAAAAAGCTTGCCATTTTTAAATATTGTGAGCGAAAGCAGATAAAAAAATATTAAATTTTTAATTAATTTTTTTTTCTAATTTTGCAGCAATTAAATATTGAAAAAAAAATTAATTAATTAATATCCGTTTGCGTATGAAAAGATTAATATAATTGAAAGAGTAGGTGGAGGCAGGGCTGATCGAAATTTCGTTTCGTTTCGTTTCGCTATTTCGTGCCCTTTTTCCCATTTCGTTTCGTTTCGCTCCGAAACAAAAAAAAATTATTTCGTTTCGTTTCGTAACGAAACAACCTAAATTTTGGACGAAACGAAATGAAAATAAACCCCTAATTTATTGTATTTTTTGTTGTTTTATTGAGATATTTATCTATTAAATTTTCGAATTTGTAAAAACATTTTGCCAAAAATGTATTTTTTATTTAAAAATGTATTTATTTCCTTGCAAGTTTATATTTTAGATATTAAAAATTATTAAAATGCAATATTATTTCTAGTAAAATGTCAAAATATTCCAAATATTTTAATATTGGTGAAAGTTCCAAATGTTTAAATTGTGACTATATTTATAATCCGAAAAGAACTGCCGAGAAATCCAATCCAAGAACGGCGCTGCGTTATCATTTAAAGAGTAGACATCCAGCACTTTTCAAGGAACTTTGTGAGTATGAAGGTGAACAGAATAAGGTATAATGTTTTTCTAATTATTATTGTTATTTAATTTTAGGCTTGCACTTCCAAAAATGACGGGCTTAAACAGTCAAGTTTAAAACGAATTTGTGAACCATCAACGAGTTCAACACAATCTAAAATTCCAATATCAAAGCAACCAAGGATTGACACAAGTTTTTGTAAATATTTTGCTTTAGAATTTTTTTAAATGAAATTTCAGCTGATTGGAGTAGTGATGGTGAGAAGACTAAGCCAATTGATGCCGCGACAACTTGGGTTCAAAATCGGAATTCGGCCATCTCTGCATTTATCCCTCTATTTAAAATTTTGGAACGAAAAATGAATGCATCTAAGGATGCTGATTTCCAAGCAGTACGAACGAAAATTGCTAATTCTTTAAGCGAACGGATTAAAGGTTTTAAACTATCTTTCATTAATATGCAAGATATTTTTAGGATGGGAAAACAACAAAAATTTAGTATTAGCAACAATTCTCGACCCGTTTTATAAATTAAAGTTTTTTGATGTTTTCCTGCATGAAGAATTCAAAGAGGTTTTACTTAAAGAAGTTGAAGGATTTGCAAAATCAGATTACAGGGTCTGGCTTATAACAAATCTCTTGCAATAAATTCTAAACTTTAGGCAGAAAGAGACAGCGAGTTAGAATTTGTTCAATCTCAGCATGAAGAACGCAACCCATTTTCTGAATTTCTTGAACAACAAAATTTATTTGATGCACCCCCTCCTCTTGCTCAAAAATCTGTAGATGTTAAGGCAAAAGCTGCCGGGGTTTTAATATTTTATTTATAATACAATTTTCAAGATATTTCAGCAAGTTGCTGATTACTTGAGCAGCCCTTGTATGGATGTAACTTCGCGGCTTTTTGGCGTATTGAATCCAACCAAGCAAAATATTCACTGCTACTCCCTTTAGTAAAAAAATACTTATCTTGTCCATTAACTTCTTCGGAGTGTGAACGTCTCTTTTCTTCCGCAAATTTTGTTTTGGATGAGCGACGTATGAGCCTTTCAGGCGATAATTTGGAACAACAACTTTATTTACATCACAATTTGCTTATTTATGATTTTATTTATGATTGAGTAATTATTTTGAGTAAAAAAATTAAATTTTTATTTTATTTCGTTTCGCTCCGAAACGAAATACAGATTTATTTTTTTCGTTTCGATTCGAAATAAAAATTTTTTTTATTTCGATCAGCCCTGGGTGGAGGTTATTAATGAAAATTAGTTTTAAGTGTGTTAAGATTTATTTTTTAAATAAATTGATGGCAAAAATTATTTATTTAAGATTAAATGGCTGGAACAAAATATTAAATATTAAGCATATCCGGTAGATTAATTTAGTTAAGTCTGAATAAAAAAATTATATAAATTTATTTCTTTTCAAATTATTATTTTTTAATTTAAAAACGTCATTTCATTGTTAAACAAGACAAAAAACATTTAAAAGAAAAGTTGGTTTGTTGGGCAAAAATATATTGAAAGAAAGAAAAGCAATTTGTTTTTGAAAAAGTCTACCTATTTCAACCTCTCATAAAACGACTATTGTTAAAATACTAATGAAATTATTCTCATTATTTGAAGTTAAAATTTTAAAAAAGGAAAATGAAATTTGATGAAAAAATATCCAAAAATAAGAGTCTATTTTGTAAAATGTTTTTTTTTCTATCAATGTTATTTAGATAAAAACAAAATTAAAAAGAACTTGATTTTAAAGCAAAGAAAATTTTATAACTTTTTGTTTACAACATTTATTTAAACCTTTAAAAGGTATTCATTCCACTTTAAAAATATTAAGGTTTTTGCACTCGACTAAATATTTAAGCGTAAAAGTACGTCTTAAAAGCGTCTAGGGAATAAAGAAATTCAAATCTAATGTTCTATGAATTTTAGAAATAAAAGTAAATTTTAAACAGCTCGGTAAACTTTTAGTTATTAGACATTTATTGCATTAAAAAAAAGTTAAACAAAAAAATTATATAAATGATCAAATTAATAAAGTTTTATTTTTAAATAGAAGAATTACATCATATTTCTAATTAAATTACTAAATGAAAATTTTTAATAAAAAGGTTAATTTTGTTATCTTTGGATTAATCGCTAAAATTAATATATAATTATTACTTTATAAAAAATATTTGGCAAAGGAATTCTTTAAAACAATAATTACAGCCGAACATCATTGTAAAAATAAAAAATAGCGAGCGAAGGAAGTACAACAAGGTTGTAATTAAAATTTTAAAAGAATAAAGTCTGTTGTACTGGAATCAGATAAATAAAAAATTAAGGAGAGTTGACTTTATTTCTAATTAAAAACAAAAGAAAAAAATTATATATATTTATTAATCTAATTAAACTTCAAATGAAATTAAAGGGCAATTTAATAAATGAGCAGAAAAATTTTTCAAGACAGAAATTATATCAAAAATTGAAGAAATGCTCAACTAACTCAACCAAAACAATATAGGTAAATAAAATATTAAGGAAATTAATTTAGTAAATTAATAATGTTAGATAACTCAACAAGTATTAGTAAAAATGCGTGAATTGAAAATTTAAAAAAAGTAAATAAAACGTTACATTCAAGAGCAAAAATATTTACACAATTTTCTCAAGGGCTTCACACATTTTCTCATTAACTCATTGTCTTTTCAGGTTCGGGTGTATCTTTATGCCAATTTACACCAATATTTTGTTGATGTTGTCGAGCGGTCTCTTCTAAAACTTTTTGTGACCAATTAACATCAAAAGGGTCATCAACCGAAATTTGATTATTTGAAAAAGAAACATCACCACCTCCTTTAAACAATGAATATTCACTTCTTGGTGGACTTAAAGAAACATCAGTTTCTTGTAGCAATTGATATTCAATCCGACGACCAGATGATGCTTTACGTGAATGTGTTTTCGTTCCAGCTATAGACTCATCCCGAAGAACTTTGGAATTTTTCTTTTCATCCAAAGGGGATGAAGACTTAGTAGGAGACACTGTTTTTTGATTATTTGTTGAAAAAAGTATAGGTAGGGTTTCGGCAGTTGTTTCTTGACGCATTGCTTGTGACCAGGAAGGGTTTCTGACTAGAAATTTAAAAAAAATTAAAAAGATATTATAATTAATAATAATATAAATAATATGTAAATAATATTTAATTTGGTTCCCATTTTGTACATTTATTTTTTATTATGTTTGGAATAAAATATAAATATTTTTTGAGTGAATAAACTTTCAAAATTATTTCATAAATACCAGAAGAAGGCAAAGGAGGCAAAGGCTGCAATGGTGGAAGACTCGAATTGTTTGATTGTTTATCATGACCAGTATTATTGAGCAAATTCTCCTCTTTTGAAGATTGTTGTTGAGGAAATTGAGTCCAACTTTGACGAAGTTGTTGAATATCATTCGCTGGTTTAACTGGATGTGGCATCCACTCCATTGTTGCCGAACGGGGTAAAATCATTGAAGAAGGAAGATTGTCACAAGCAAAAGAAGATGATGAACGAGAAAGTGTTGCTGCCCGACGAAAATGTTTTTCCAACCAGTCTTCAGCTTTTAGGGGTGGTGGGGATTCTTGTTGTTGTTGATCAATACTAGTTGTAGTAAAAGGATCAGCAGGCGGGGAACCGCTAAAAATAATAATGTGAAGGGAAATACCAAAATAATATTAATGAGATTGGATATAGGGAGGAATTTGTTTAGTTAAAATTCTTGCGAAAATAAACAAAAATATTTATCTAAAAAATATTTTTGTAAGAAACTGTTAATTCGATAAATTATTAAATAATTTCCAAAAATCGAAAGAAATCATCAAAACACAAATGTAGATTTTTTCAAAACATTTATGAAAAAATTTTTAACAAATTGAATTAACCTGTTTCCACTCCCCCGTTGCTCCTCTTCAAAGTTTCTGAGTGATTTTGATTGCATCGGAACGTTTGATTGTTGTAAAAGTGATTGGTTTTGTTGTGTACTCTCCTCATAGATGGTAGGCGGTGGAATCATGCTGTTAATAGAAGGAGGGGGAGGCCAATTGTTTACACTACCTAAATAAATTTATTAAAAATTAATTAAATATTATTGAATTTTACTAAAAGAATTTAATATTTTTAATCAATTAATAAAGATAAATATTTTTTGAATGAAATAATTTAATCAAGCGAAGTAAGAAAATAAAATAGTCAAGAATTATAAAATGAAATAAAAAATTTAAAAAGGCCAAAATGAATGAATAGTAGTTACAAAAAATATGATAAAACTGCAAAAATGGTTTAACATTTAAAAATGGTGGTGAATATATTCACAGTTTTGCAAACAAAATTTAACAATTTATTGGACACTGATAAATAAATAGTATATATTTTTAATATATTCAAAACTGTTGTTTCATTTTTTGATTAAATGAAATAAAAAAATAATTTTATTGTGAAAGAATTAGATAAAAAAATGATGAAAATTTTTAATTGTTGAAAAAAATTATACAAAAAAGGTTGTCAAAAATGAAAAGTTCGAAGAAAGAAAAAAGGAGAGAAATTAATAAAATGAGAAAAAAAAATATTAATTGAAATGAAAATATTAATTAGTTTTCTGATTTTTGTTTTGAAAGTAATCTTGGTCGAAAAAGTTTTTGGTTTCCATTCAAAAAAATGGTTTTCTTCACCAATTAAGTCAGAAATAAACAAATTAAGTAAATCATTACCTTGAACAAAATTGGGCATAGAATAAGGCATAGTTCGATAAAAGCGGCTATTCCAATTGGCTAGAGAAGTATTATTAACAATTGAATTTTGTTCATTTCCTTGAGAAGTCTGTACATCATCATCACCCTCCCAAATTGGTTCATTATACAAAGACTTTCTTGGCATAAACGTGCGTGTTGTTGAAGGCCCATTGTTGTGTTGTAATGTATTGAAAGGTTTAAGGACAGGAACTGGTGGGCCATTAAATAATAGAAATGAAGAAGTTGAAAATGAAGGGCGAAGTGAACGCTAAAAAATTTCATAAAATTAAAATTCTTTGTTTTCCGGTGGATGTCTTGATATTTTTAAATAGATTTAAAAATACAAAAATATCAAAAAAACTTTTTGAAAATTAAAAAAAATAACCGATCGTTCAAAAAGCGAAGGATTTCCTGAAGGTCTAGGTGTTGCTGTAAATCCTCCATTTGAAGATGATAAACTAATCGTTGACAAATTAAGAGATGAATTACTTGGCTTTATTTTTTCTTGTTCAACGAGAATTGCTTTTTGAGGATCCAAACGACGTTCAGAAATGCTTAGATGACGAAAAGAACGATATCCCTGATTTGTTCTTAAATTAATAAAATTTAAATAAATTTTTAGTAAAAAATACTCTCAAACCTGGCCAAAGACGATTGATCAGTTTGGTCAGAGGATTTAAAATTATTTGAAGATTTTTGATTTGAAGGATTATTTAAAGAATTTGTTAATGTTTGGGCATCTTTAAAAGCTTCAGATTCTGCATCTCTTTTTCGTTTCCTTTCCAAACAAACAGTAAATGCACATCCAACAGCATGACTAAGACGCTCACCCTTAAATAAATTTTTATCATAAAAGGTATTAGAAATTGTTTTGTAAATTAAAGAAAGGTGAGGAAAGTCTAGTAAATTAAAAGGAGTTTTAAAAAAGTATCAATTTAACAATGCTTTTTATTTTTTAAGCATTTATAAAAAAGATACAGATTCTTTAGTTGCATGAAATCCATGACAAATCCAACGTCTCGTTGCACCATCTCGACAAATATAAGCGAATCCTTTATCATTATGACGATCAGGAGAACAAAACTAAAATTAAGAGAAATATATATTTTTTAATTAAAAACAAACCGAAACTTTCTCTATAGTTTGATCAACAATTAAACCTCTATTATTTGTTTGATCGACTACTCTAATTCCATCTCCAGATACATAAAGTAACGCTTTAACCGCTCTTTTACGGGTCTATCAAATGAAAATTAATAAAAATAAGTTTGTTATTCAGAAAAATAATCTGATAAAACTGCCTATTTGATTTTAAAAAATCAACTTTAAAAATTAAATTTCGAAAATTTAGTTTCAGAAACAATAAAGTTAGATCTCAATCATAATTTGTAAGCATAATTATTGTTTAAAAATTTTTTAAACAAACCCTAAGATGCTGCAAAGCGCTCTCACATACAAGCATACCACGTGATTCAAATACCTCGCAAGAACCCAAATACTATAGAAAAAAAATTATTTAACAACTTAAAAAATTCAAACCTTGACTGGAAAAGAACAAGCTGCAGAACGTACCGCAACTTCATCTGAATGACAATAACTTTTATTTGATGTTCCACCAGCTCCGCTAGTTTTATTTCCGCTTGGTTGTGCATTTGTTGAAAAAGATGGGAATCCTTCAGTTGCTGAACTTGTTAAGGCTTGACCGGCTTGTCCACCACCTCTACGCAATGATCGACGAATTGAACGCCTTAATCGGTCCATACTTCGACTAAGAAAATGTCTAGAAAAGAAAAAAACGAGATTACTATCTATTAGATTAATACACAGTGAACTTTGATCTAAAAAGAAACCGGAAATGAGGCGCTATGACAATAGGACTGAAGTACGATTGGAGTCCAATCGTCCAATCGTACTTCAGTCCTATTGTCGTGCCACCGGAAATGATATTTTTAATTTCTGTACTCTATTGTCAACTATTTTTGGATGAAATGTCTTTTTTTGAACATTTAAACAATTAATTTAAAATAAAGGATCTAGTGGCTTCGTGTCTGATAAATTCGACGGTAATTGAAATTCGACAGTGACTAAATTCGACAGTGAACTATTTTTATTTATTTCACCGTTTTCCCTCATTTTCGCCAGTGACTATACTCGACAACGATTAAATTCGACAGCAACCACAAATTTTTTAAAAATTTTGTAAATTTTGGAAAATTTCCTAGAAATAAAGTATGGGTATGCAAAAAAAACATAAAACATATTCTCTAATTAAAAAAGATGGGACAAATGGTGTGGGCCGTCACACAATTGGTCCTGGATAGGCTTGTAGGTTTTCTAAATTTTTCGGTTAACTGAAACCGAACCGAAAAGCCTCTGTTTTTCGTTTAGGTTGAAACATTGAATTGTCTTTCGAGACTCATATACTCCGCGGAATTCTGTCCCGCACCACTATGGGATGTACCCGAATATCACACTCAATTCATGGCAACTAAATGGCCGATTTTCTAGGAAATAATTTTACTTTTTGCCAATAATCTACAAATTTTTAAAAAACTTTGGGGTTGCTGTCGAATTAAGTCGTTGTCGAGTATAGTCACTGGCGAAAATGAGGGAAAACGGTGAAATAAATAAAAATAGTTCACTGTCGAATTTAGTCACTGTCGAGTTTAACCACAGTCGAATTTTACTGTCGAGTTTAGTCACTGTCGAATTTCAATTACTGTCGAATTTATATAGCACCAGTGGCTTTACTTTATAAATAGTTTGACAATTTTCTTTGGAAACCTTCTCCATGTTCAATAATAAATTTACAATAAATATGTTCACTTTTTTCTTCTCGCTTCATCTCTTTCTAGATGTGTTAATCCTGCCAAATTTCTGTCATTAGTTGGAGGCCACTCTTGGTTTGCAGTTTGTGATGCTCCTCTTCTATTGTCTTGTATAATTTCATCACGTTGTTGCCTTTCTTCGGCCGCTGCCTTTCGTTTTTGTCGTCTACGGCGTCCCGATAATCGTGACCAACTTCGAGCAACAAATCCTTCATTACGAGGGGAAGAACTAGGCCCTGCAGTTGTATATGGGTGATGTTGTTGTTCCTTGAGAATCTCATCATAATCTGTTGCCTTTTCTTTAATAAAAATTTCATAAAATTTATAATTAAATAATGCTTAATGCTTTCAAATTCAATTTCTGTCAGATTAATTTTAAAATATTCACTCACTTCCTTTTTTGCCCATTTCAAGTGTCTCTGTTGGTTTATGCTCTTTAATGTTCTCTTTATTGTGCCTTACTCCATTCGGCCGCTGACTGGGCAATAACATGCATTTATAAAGAGATTATTTTTCTAATTTAAGAAAATAAAAAATAATTCGTTTCAAATTACTTCAATTTAAATAGTAAATTGTGAAACAAGAGTATTTTAATTTAATTAAAATTAGTTGAAGAAAAAAAAGAAAATTTACAAAAATGACTGAAAAAGATATATTAAAAATTTTGGTCAATAAAAGTTTTGTTTAAGATAGCGCCATCAAAGATAAGCAAAAAAGCAACGTGTGTTTAATTTTGTCTATTTAGGAGAGAGGTGCGACTGGCGCCAGCCAGCCGGCCGTTTCAAAGAGAGCGGAAATAAATTCTTTTGTTTGTCTTTCCATTTAAGTAGTAATTTTTATTTTATACAAGCAAAGGGACTATTTTTTGTTAAATTATAATACTTTTTGTTTTAATATAAAATATATTGAGTTTTGTCTAAAATACTAACTCTTTTAGCTTCAACAAAAATTAAATATTTCTAAAACAGATTTACAAAAGTAATGAGAGAACATTTTTCAACTTAAGAGAAATATGGCAATTATAATTGAGAGAAAAAGGTTTTAAATTGAGATTTTAACGCTATGAAAGAATTTGCACCAAAAAATTGAAAAATAAAGGTGGTTGAATAAAAAGAGATTAACCGAGACGGGATTTAAAAAAAGAAATTGCTGCACAAATAGAAAGTAGAAAATTGGTTGACGGAAAGGTGGCCATGAAATTATATATAATGGAGCCATTTACTAAAAGGAAAGAAGAAAAACCGCGACGAAGGGAAATAAATAAGAAGAGAATAAAAGGAGAATTTACGTGCGCGCGAGCACCCACCAATTGATTTCGAGAATTTTATTTTTATCGAGAATGTTTTTTTGTATATTTTTGATTAACACTCAATTATTTCTTGAAATAGTCTATTTTGGACAGGAATAGAGAAAGAAATGTTAAAAATATTTTTAGATATATTTTGTACAAATCTGATACTAAATAATCACTATTAGAATTTGATAAACACTTTATCTAGGAAAGAATATTTTTATTTAATTATTAAGTCTATACTAATTCCTTCTTAATTATGTTAAAATAATTGGCAATTATTTTAAAATTAAAAAATTGCAGTAAGTTCTGTATAAGGGAAATGAAAGAAATATGTATTAAAAAATATTTGTGTTATTTTTATTTTTTTTTGTTTAATCTTAAATAAAAAATTTTCTTTACTTGGAAATTCTTGGAAAATTATAAATATCTATTTATTCTATTTTTGTTTTTAACGATAATTATTAACATATATTATTTCTCTTATACATTAAGTGAAATATTTATTCAATTTTTATTAATTATTTATTTTAGAGGACATTATTGAGGAATAAAAAATAAGAGGCAGAAAATAATATTTTCTATAAATAATAATATTATCTTTTCTATTGTTATAATATTGATTTGTGCGATTTTTATTTTAATCCGATTAAAGAGATGTAAAATAATAGATATTTTTATGTTAAAAATTTTGTAAATTAAATATTCATAAAAATCTATGTATATTGAGAAATAATTTCCTTCTGTCTCGTTATAAAACACGTGAAAAATCAGGAAATCCCAAAACAGCAGCAGTTGGACTACCAGCTTCCTGCCGCAGTAAATCAGGTTTACAAGATTCTAATTTACTCATTCTTTCCAAATGAGGTACTACAATAGTCCATATTTTATTGGAACGAACTAATGAAATAACTGCTTGAATTTCTGGGTGCATATAACGATCATCATTTAAAGGTCTATAAAAAATAGAGAGGATATGTAAATCGTGAAAATAAAAAAACATACGGTGCAACACTCCGAACCAATTCATAAACTTTCTGAAGAGTTTCAGTACTTCTTAAAGGCTTTAGAAATTCTATGCCCTAAAAATTGAAAATGAATTTTTTTTTAAATATTTATTAGCCTGGCAAGCAGCCAACAATTCCATAGCCAAAACTGTAAAGAGAAAAATGTAATTATTTTTAAAATTAAAATATTTTACAAACCAGCCTCAGTATGTTCAACAATTTTTAATGCTTTTCTAGCAGAAAAACCTCCCATAGATACATGGTCTTCTTGATTACAACTAGTTGGTATAGAATCAGCAGAGGAAGGATGACAAAGAACTTTATTTTCTGAAACTAATGATGCAGCACAGAGTTGGACAGTCATAAAACCAGAATTAAGACCTCCATTTTGAGTGAGAAATGTGGGAAGACCGCTAAGTTCATGATTTACCTTTATTTTTTAAATAAATATTTAATTATTTAAAAATAACTAACAAGTCTCTCTAATCTTCGTTCACTCATTTGTGCTAATTCATGAACAGCAATTGCTAAATAATCGAGAGCCTATTAAATAGTACACATATAATTTCTTTCTTATTTATTAATTTATCTCGAAATTACCTTTGCCGGATATTCTCCATGGAAATTTCCTTAAAATAATTTATTTACAATTTCATGTATTTTAAACTTTTTTATAAATTTTTTCCAAAATATTTACCTCCAGAAATAATTTCCTCAACATCAGAAAATATTAAAGGATTATCAGTTGCTGAATTAATTTCTATATTTAGTAATTCTTTTACAAATTCAATCGTATCATGGGTCACTCCATGAACTTGTGGAACACATCTAAGGGTATAAGCATCTTGAACTTTACCACAATGCCGATGAGATTCTTTTTAAAAGAATTATTTTTTTATTTTCATTTAATTACCAGCAATTTCTGATCTATTTAAATCAGAATGAAGTAAAGCACGTAATCTTCCTGCAACAAGGTTTTGGCCTTTGTGAGGTCTAACTTTATGGACTTCTAAAAAATATTTAATTACTTATCGAAAATAAATAATTAAAGCCTAACTAGCGTCAAAAGCTCTAGTTGTGCCTTTTAGTACATCTAAAGTTAATGCTGCAATTACATCTGCTTGTTTGGCTAAATTCTCTGCACGGACAACAGCTATAAAATTATAATTTAACTTTTAGAATTTATCTTATTAGACCAAGTGCTCCAATTGATGAGACTAATTGTGTGCCATTTATTAAAGCCAACCCTTCTTTATAACTCAATTCAATAGGTCGGAGTCCGTTTAATTTAAGTACATCACATGCTGGTGCCCATCCTGTAGAGGGTGACCACATTTGACCTTCACCAAGAAGCCCTAAAGCTAAATGGGCAAGTGGGCAAAGATCTCCACTACAACCAACAGTTCCCTGTTCTGGAACATAAGAGACACAATATGCTGAAAATAAAGAGAGAGAAATGATAGGACTTTTCTGAAAAATATTATTTACCATTAAAAGCATCAATTAACTTTTCTAAATTTTCAAGTGAAATTCCACTATGCCCTTTTGCCAAAACATTAATTCTAAGTGCTAACAACATTCGTGCCTTTGCAGGTTCTAAAGGCTCTCCATAACCAGTAGCATGTGAACGAATTAAATTTAGCTGGAGTTGCCTTTAGAATTTATTGCGGATTTTTGTGTGTATAAAGAAAATACCTTAAATCATTTGGAGGGATTTCAACATTAGCAAAAGTCCCAAAACCTGTTGTTATTCCATAAATTACTAAAATTGAAAGAAAAGAATAAAATAAGATAGATTAGATATTGACAAATAAAGACTTTTGTGTTCAGCTGCAACTTTCTCGAGAAATATTCTTGCATCCAAAATCCGCTTTCTAGCATCATCTTTTAGCTAAATAATTTTAATAAAATTGAATTTAATGAATATAATTTAATAAGTAAGAAAACAATTACAATTTTTACATTAATATTTATAAAATAAATTTAAATAATATTTATTAAATTTTAAAAATATAAACCTTTATTTTACAATTTTTATCAAAAGTATTAACCAAATCCTCCACATTTAGACTGTAACCATCAACAAGGAGTAAATTTTTATTATTAATTTCTTTATTTATTTCCTCATTTTCTAAATTTTTTACACAAATTTGGTCAACTTCAATATTTATTTGATCATCCAATGAATTACCATTTGTATTTTCAAAATTTTGTTGTTTATTTAAATCAATTTTAAATTGTTTTTCAATTTTATTGTTGTCTATAAGCACTTCCATTTTTAATCTTATTTTTCTCGAAATATTCTAATTTAGGAATAAAAAATTTTAAAATTATTTTTAAAATTTTTCTTAACTTTAATTTAAAAATATTTTAATTTAAATAAATAAATAAAATCCTAATTATATTTAAAATAAGTAATATTAAATTAGTTAACTTAGTCAATGTTCACGCGCAATATATCTTTTTCTTAACTAAATATTAAATTATTTAATATATGTAATTTATTTAATCATCTGCTAGTACTAATTAAATATTTATAATTCTGTTTTTGGACTTTTGATTGTGTGATTGTATGGACTTTGAATAAATATTAATTTAATTCACGTGTTATTTCATGCTTTTTTTAAATATTTTAGACATCACGTGACTTAATTGAATTAATGATAACAAAAATATATTTTTTAATTTTTTATTAAAATAAAATAATGTGAATAATTGAAGGTTATTATATATATTTTTTGATAAAATTATTAAATATATTACGCCCTTTTAATCACGTTTTTCTAACGAGAAATTAAAAAAGCAAATGGTGCGATAACGTGAAAATTTTAAAAAGGATAAATTAAATAATTATATTTATTGCAAAAAAAAAATTTAGTAAAAATAATTTATTTTGTAAAAAAAGGTTATTTTAATATTCTAAAAGAAAATTAAGAAAAAATTTTTAAATTAAATGTTAATAGATAATTGATCTATTTTTTTGAATTAATAATCTCGAGATTTAAATCTCTTAATTCTTGCATCAGCTCACAACAATTATCTAATGCATTCTCAAAATTATATTTTTTGTATAAAATTGTTATGAACTTATGAAGATATTTACAAATAATATATCCATTTTTATTTAAAAAAATCACAAAAAAACAAACAAAATTAAAAATAAAAAAGCCATCAATTATATTTACAAATTGAGATCATTAATAAATAACTATTTTAAATTCAACTTAAAAAACTTTCAAAAAATCAAGAGAATAAACAATTTTCTCTTTCATTTTTCTTCCAATTATTTTTTTCTTTATTTTCTTCTCCATATTCAATACTTCCATAATCAGTTAAAGACGGGGTTCTAGAATCTGCTAAATTTCTAAATATTTCATCTATTGGTCTGCTTTTAGTTTCTGGTAACCATAAAAACAATAAAAAAATAATTAATAAACTAAAGGCCAATAATGGTAATAAAAATAATGATCCAAAATTTTTTGTTGCTGAAGGATAGGCAAGAACTAAGCAAAAAATTATTAACATTGGTGGAAATTGTGTTAACTAAAATAAATTAAAAAATTATTTGATTAATTGTATAATATATATAATGTTTTTGTTTAAATAAATTGTATTTAATAATAAATTATAGTAATAATATTTTTGATAAGATTTCCATAGGAAAATAAGTTAAGAAGGATTTGGTTATATTATTATAGGGACCAGATATATCTAAGATTTAAATTGAAAACTCAGACAAAAAAGAAATATTAAATTAAACACCTGAGTAGCTTTTGCTCTCGACTGATATGGAAATATTTCACTGATTAACATTGGGTTCATATTAAAAATTCCAAGATTAATACTTGTTTGGCCAAGTGAACAGCCAATTAAAGCAATTCCAGCAACCATCCAACCACTTCCAAAATTATCAAAAATAAATTGAGCACACGCAACTAATGCTAATTCAATTGAAGAAAGTAAAGCAATTGCAATGAATAAAGGACGACGGCCTTTAGATTCAACTAATATTGGGGCTAAAACACTAAATGGAGTGCCTAGAGCGGTCATCACCTTAAAAATATTTTATCAAAAATATTTATATAATTTACAAATTTTAGTGGTATGCCCCCCACTTTTATGGCAATTTAAAGAATTATTTTTTAATCTTAAAAGTAAAATTTTTTACAATTGTAGAAGCCATTGCTGCCGATTGGTTTAATCCAAATTTTATTAACATAGACTCTAAATATTGTCCTTTAAGATTAGCAAAAGAAAAAGCGGGAACAAAAGTAACTAATAATGTTATTGTAGTAGCCCATCTATTTAAAAATAAAAAATTATTTTTAAAATAATATCTTTTTTACCTTAAACGTTTACTAACCCAAAAATCACTCAAAGACACTCGTTTTCTGTGTACAACTAATTGTTCAGAATTAAATTCATCAAAAATTTGTGCTAAAATATTTAATTTATATTTATTTATTTTTCTCTCTCTTTCAATTACCAATATCAGCATTCTTTCCATGATAAAAATTAATAGAAATTTTTGCTTCTAATTTATTTTCTCCACCAATAAATAATTGTTTTGGTGATTCAGGAAAATAAATTCCAGCTAAAAATATATGGCACATTGCAAGTAATAAACAAATTGCTGGTATCAACCACCAATCTCCTTCATTTCCCCAAATATTAGGCATACAAAGAGGTGAAATTAACTATTTAATAAAATTATTTAATTATAATTTAATCGTTTTACCAATAAAATTAATCCTCCACCAGACCCTATAACTGTAAGAGCCCATCCTCTACATTCTGCTGGAGCACATTCAGCCATATAAATAAAAAGAACATTTTTTAATGTTTGAACCATTCCAGCAAGAAAATGACCAATTAAAAAAAGTTCAGGTTTATCTAGCCATTTGGCAGATAACATAGCTAAAGATGAAAGAATTCCAATAAAAGAACTTCAAAAAATATTTTTTCAATTTAATTTCATCAATTAATTACCGAAGGTAAACAGCTGTGCCTTTTCTTCCAAATTTTTCCATACAAATTACCATTATTGCGCTAGCAATAAATACACCTCCAAAGAAACTTGAGGCAATTATTGAATAAATTAATTCAAATCTTTAAAATTATAAAATATTTTTTTGAAAAATAATTTAAAAAACGTTTCACTGTCTGTTTCAATTCCATAACGTTGTTTTAATGAACGTCCAAAAAATGTTCTTAAAGGCACTGCCATATAATTAATTACACTTGATTGAATATCTCCAAAAGCAGAGAAAATAGCATGGAAAAATACAACAGTTAATAGACGAGGATTTTGCATTATTTTTTTTTAAATAATTTAATAAATATTCTGAAAAAAATTTTTTTTTAAAAATATTATCTATTAAGAAACAAAAAATGGAAAGTAAAATATAATCCTCATAAATACTAATTTAATTATATTTATATAAATTTTGATTATTTTTTAATAACAATATAAAATAGGTAGATAAACAAAGCAAAAAAGTACATTAATAAAAAATAGAATAAACAAACAAATAAAAAACACCCTTATTTTATAATAAATATAATCAAATGGAAATATTTGCAAAATTCAGCTGTATTTAATTTGTTGCTTAACCAGCAAATCTTTCTTCTCTTTTGCTTTATAAAATAAAATTAAATAGAGAAAATAACCTTTAATTGTTTAAATAAAATGATAAAAATAATTAAAAAACAATATATATTCATATTTTATAATATGTATGATAAAATAATTAAATTAATGTTAAATGAAAATTCTAAATTAATTAAAAAAAGACTATGAATTTAAATTAAAATTTTAATAAAAATTAATAAATTATTTTGGAATAAATTTATAAAATTATATTTTTTTTCTGTTAAGTTTGGAAATTTTTAAAGAAATTTAGTTTTTGTTATTTGAACGAAAATTAATTTAAAAACAAAAAAAAAGAGAATATAAAGTTTTTAATTAAGGACTTTTAAATAATTTTTAAAATAAAATTTAAACAAAAATTATCTTAAACTTATATATTTTAATAAAACAAAATTAATTTTTAGTTTATAAGGATAATTAAAAATTACTAAATTTTAAATAAAAATTAATGTCCTGGAAAGGACAATATTTTCATTAATTTCCCCTCTTCTTTTAAAGAAGAATGGCACTGTAATTTATTTCCTCGCTAGGCTGTCACTTTCTCTTCTTTTCTTTTCTCCTTATCACCTTATCATCTTTTAATAGTAACAACCACAATACCCTCATTTACAGCCCTGTCGTGGACATCTTTTTAATTTCCTTGACATTTAACTTTATTGCAAAGAACATCTTACTTTTATTAAAACTCTTAAAAACACATAAATTCGTCTAAATTAGAATTATTTCAAACAAGACAAAATAAAAATAAAAAAATAAAATTTGCAAAAAAAATAAAAATTTTAAATGGTCCAAAAATGAACTGAATCCATCAATGAAAAAATAAAATATGAAAATATGTGAATTATAAATACATATGTTTTAAAATATTTCATTTTCTCTGAAATTCCAATGATATTTAAAAGTAAACTCAAGAATTTAAACAAACATTTAGTTCATATAGGGTTTAGTTTATATCCAATCCATTCATACATTTGATTAAAAACCATTTTAAATTACTGTAATAGATAGTATTCTTCAAAATTATTTTTTAGCCGTTAAGACTTTTACGAAAAGTCCGTTGACGAAGTGAAAAAATCCAAAATTTCACAGTGGTTTCACAGCCAAAATTTCACAGCTTTTGTTAAATCTAAAAGGCCAATTGATCCAAATGATTAAATTCTTCGATTTATTTTTTCATCCAGTTTTAAATTTTAAAATTTCTTTGTTCGTCAAAATTTTTCTTTTTAGTCTTTTTACAATGACCTCGTTTTTTGGCCCAGCTCCTACTCAGCCGTTAGTGCAACCCCAACAACAACAAATAAATGTTCAACAACAATCAGTCCAAAGTTTACAAGACATTTTACAGGTATTTTAATTAATAATTCTTTTTTTCTATTTTTCATAAAAGAATACGACTGCTTTGACTGCTTCAGTTTCTGGTCCAGAACTTTACGGTGATGATTGTGACAGAGTTGTTGCCCAATTAAATCAATTACTTGCTTCTCTTGGAGTTGGGCAAGGATATTTTCTTGCCGGACAACAACCATTTGTTTACACTCCAAACAATATTTTTTATCGTCTAAAAGCTGTTGGATATAATCGTTTAAGTAAACATAAAAATGCACATGGAATGGTTTCTTTAATTTTGGCAAGTGCTCCTTCAAATTTTACAACAAATCAAGGACAGATGAAGGTTTATTATTTTTGATATTATTTTTTAAAATTATAGTTTTAAAGATTGTGCACGATTTGGGTGCTATTTTGAGGACATCAAAACAGCCAGCTCCTATGCTTGGTTTAATGCAACAACAGCAACAACAACCGGCTAAACCCTCACTACGTGTTGAAATTAAATCAATAAATGCTCTTGATGAACAAAACACTGAGGTTTATGATTTTATTATTATTTTACTGAAAATTATTACTAACCTATTTTTGTCCACATTTTTATCATTACCTTTCATATGAAATTAATTTTCTTTAAATTTAAGGTAGTTATCCTTGCTAAAGAATCTGGTCGAATTATTCCTGCTCTTGATCTTTATAATGAATTAATGCAAAAGGCGAATGAACTTCAACAACAATTGCTTTGCAGCAAAATTGCACCCAGAGTTGAAATTGATCCAGCCAACTTGGAAAATCATTTACGTCGTCCTCCACCTGGTTATGAGGAAATTTGGTTACAGGCGATTCGTGAAAATCCAGATCCTGCCAATTTAATTCCTTATCCAATACAGGTTTCTTTTAGCTAAAATATATATTCATTATCGATATTTATGTTTTTAGAAAAATTATTCAGAAATAATTCAATTTATTTCTAAATCAAAATTAATTTATATTTTAAAGTATTTTTCAGGGCTTTCGTCAATTATCTCAACGTAAAAAAATGCAAACTTCATTGGTTCAGTCACTTCATACAGAAGTTGGTTAGTTTTTGGATTTTTATTCTATTTTTAATTCTAAAAATTAAGATGGCCATTTTACTCGATTAAATGAATTCCATCGTACTATTATTGAAGCAAAAAACAAGTATATACAAATTCTTCAAAAACAAAAATCTATTTCAAATCGTCTTCTTCAAGTACTTGTTATGCAAGCAAACAATCAACGACATGGACAAATTGTGGATGAAAAAGAAGAACAATTACAATCACGTCTTGAAAGAATGAATTTTTTATTGAATGGACCAGAGAAGTTAAAGGTAAAAAATTGGAAATTCCTTCAACGTTTTTAAATGACTCATTAGATTCAAGGAATAATTATAATTAAGCTAAATTCATTATAATTTAAATCAATTAAAAAAAAATTTTCTTTTAAAGGAGCAAGTTACTTCAATTTTTGAAACAATACGAAAAGATAGTTCAAAATTGGAACAATCAGCAAAAGAAAGTGCCCAAACTAGCCTTAATATTTCACAAAAAGAAATGGCCGAAGTACGCCGTTGTCTTTCTACTCGACAACAATTAGTGGAAAATTTGGTTTCAATTGTTAAACAAAGTGCTGATGTTCTTAAAGTTGTAGAGGAAGCAAAGAGTGGCAATTTAAAATAAATTTAATAATTTATTTAAATTATTTGAAATATTGTTTGTTTTGATTATTTTTTTATATTTTTTAATTCATTTTGTTTCTTTTTGAATTTATGTAAAATGAAAATCTCAAAATGCTTTTTATTAATTTTTTTCTAAATCATTTGTTAATTCAATAGATTTTAATATTTTAAATCCGATTGGAAATGGAAGGAGAGAAAAGTTGGAACAGTTGAATAAATAAAAAAATTAAACTTCCGTGACTCAATTGACAGGAAAGGAGTTACCGCCGCGTGTCTCTTTTTTTCATTCAATATTAAAACATTTAAAGTTATGAATCGGAACGTTTCCTTTTATAAAGGAAATAATATTATCATTTTTTTTAAATAAAGGTTTTTTTTATTTTAAGGTGGTGGTTATGCCTAGACTTAGGCCAGATGTTTGTAGAGCAATTTTGGTTACTTCTATTATATGGATACTTGTTGATATAATTGTACTTTTTTATTATCTTGATAGAAGTCTTATTGGTTCACAATTTGAAAGGTTTATTTATTTTTTTATTTTTATTTTTTGCAAATTTTCAGGACGATATTGCCTCAAAAAGGACAAATTTCTAGTGATATTAAATCCAATGAAGAGGAAAAAATAGTATTAAGAAGGCCGAAAAATAGAGAAATTGCTCTTCCAGAGCAACCAAAAGAAGAGGACAAAGAATTAGAAGTTTTACTTTCTCAATTAAATTTTGATCCTAATGGGCCGGGGGAAGGTGGAAAAGGTGTTGAAATTGATAAATCAAAAGAAGAAGAAAAAAAAGAAAAATTCAAACAAAATCAATTTAATCTTATGGCTTCTGATCAAATTAGCGTTAATAGAACAATACCTGATTATAGATCTGAAAAGTTTTTTTTTAATTTTTAATTTTAAAAATATTTTCTTTAAATTAGATGTAAAAGTCAACCAGTTCCCGAAAATTTACCAACAGTTTCAATTATAATTGTTTTTCATAACGAGGCTTGGAGTACTTTATTACGAACTCTCCACTCTGTAGTTAATCGAACACCACTAAAACTTTTGAAAGAAATTATTTTAATTGATGATAAAAGTGAAAGAACTTATTTAAAGAAACCGTTGAGAAGATATATTAGAAGGTTTACACTTCCTGTACATTTGGTTAGTTTAAAAATTAAATGTAGAAATTAAACTGACAAATAAATTAAATATAAAATATTATGGGATAAAATTAAAATTTTTCGTACAAACTTTTTTACAGTTAAATAATTTTATCTTATTTGTTAAATTAATTTTGGATTTTAAATTAATTTCAAATTAATTTCAAATCAAATTCAAATTTTTTCTTCCAAAAAAATTTACTTTTTGCATGAATAAACTGTTAAACTTTTCCTAATTTCCAAGATAATTTAACATTATTTAAAATATTTTCAAGATGCACTTACCTGAACGTTCTGGACTAATCAGGGCACGTCTAGCCGGTTCTGCGATGGCAAAGGGAAGTATTTTGCTCTTTTTGGATGCTCACGTGGAAGTTAGTATTGGCTGGTTAGAACCTTTAGTTATCAGAGTAGCAGAGGATCGTACTCGTGTTGTCGCTCCAATAATTGATGTAATTTCTGATGATACATTTGAATATGTTACAGCTTCTGATACAACATGGGGAGGATTTAATTGGCATTTAAATTTTAGGTTTTTAATTATTTTTATTAAAAATTCTTTTTTAAATTTTGGATGGTATCCTGTGCCTGAAAGAGAAATGAAACGTCGAAATTGGGACAGGTCTTTGCCAATTCAGTGAGTTAATAATCTAAAAATTAATTTTATTCAAAAATCCTTTAAAGAACTCCAACAATTGCTGGCGGTCTCTTTGCCATAGATAAAAAATATTTTTATGAAATTGGCTCTTATGACAAAGGAATGCATGTTTGGGGTGGCGAAAATTTGGAGATATCATTTCGGGTATTTTTTCACAATTAATTTTTTAATTTTATTTTTAAGGTTTGGATGTGTGGAGGTTCTTTGGAAATTCATCCTTGTTCTCGGGTTGGTCATGGTAAATATTTCTTTTTATTCAAGAAATGTTTTATTTATTAACTTTTTATTCATAAACATCTGAAATTCCCCTATATAATATTTTTCCGATTTTTTCTAATTATTTTTAAAATATTTATTCTTCCAGTTTTTCGCAAACAAACTCCTTACACCTTCCCTGGTGGAACTGCAACAATTATTCATCACAATGCTAGAAGAACAGCTGAAGTATGGATGGATGATTATAAACAATTCTTTTATGCAACAGTTACAGGTTTATTTTAAATAAAAATTAATTTTTTTTTTTTTGAATTTTAACTTAATAAATTATTTTTAAATTTAATTTTTTTAAATTCTTAATTTCTAGCTGCTCGCCACGTTGATGTTGGTGACGTAACTGAACGTCAAAGATTGCGCGAACGTCTGAAATGCAAGTCATTTAAATGGTATTTAGAAAATGTTTACCCAGAATCGCCTTTGCCAGCGAATTATTTGTCTATTGGAGAGGTTATTTAAATTAAATATTTTAAAAAAATAATTTTTTTTTATTAAATAGATAAAAAATCCTAGTACCAAATTATGTATTGATACAATGAGCAAAAGTGCTGGACAACCACCTGGTGTGACTGGATGCCATGGACAGGGAGGGAATCAAGTAAATATATAATTTTTATTTTAAAATATTTAATTTAAATTTTTAAAGGCTTGGAGTTTAACTGGTGATGGAGAAATTCGAACAGACGAAACTTGTTTAGCTGGAAAGGATGATAATTCACTTAATATGGAAAAATGTTCTAATAATCATCCAAATGCAAAACAACAATTTAGCTTCATTCCAAGCGTAAATCTTTTAAAATAAAATTTCCTAGTATTTTTTCGTTTATGAAAAGTCACTTTCTCAAACTTTTGGAGTACCAAAAATAATTTTTTCTTAATTTTTAGACTAAACAAATTATTCACATCAAAAGCCAACTTTGCCTAATTTTAAAAACACCGGAGATGCAATTAACACTTGCAGAGTGTAATTCAACAAGTGAAGAAAATAAATGGGAGCTTGGCCATTTTAAACATGTTTAGTTAAAAATAATGAAAAAAGGGCTTTTCTTGCTTTGAAAAAAACATTCCATCAAAATCAAATATTTTTTTAAATTCACTTTTCTGCATAATATATATTTTATTATTATTTTTTGTATTTAAAGACAAAAGAAAACATGCAAATATATTTTTTTTCTATGCTCTTATATTATTTTTTAATGTTTTCTTATTTATATCACTTCAAATGAACAGCTTAATTTTTTTTAAAATATTTTAAAACATCCCTTTAAATCCTTCTGTGATCACTTAAAAATCGATCAAAACAGCTCTTATTTTGATTACTATTTACTGCTTTTTTTATGTTAATTACTTCTTTCAATAAATAACCTCTATTGCATAATTAAATAATAAAAAGTGAATTTTATAATTTTTTAAGAAATCTCTCATTTATTTACATCAGACCTTTTTCCATTCTTTGTCTTAAATTTCATATTCTAAATTGGTGGAATAAGTGGGAGAGATTTATTTTTATTTATTAATTTTCGATTAAGCTTAAATAAGATTCCATTTGTTTTCTAATGATAAACCCAATTTCTAAATAATATGTACATATTATAATTGATGATTATTATTGTGGCTGTTAAATATTACTTTTGAAGAATTATTTTTATTTTCGTTTAAAAATTTTATTTTATCAATTTTAAATTATTCAAAATTTTAAATCACTTCAAGTTTGTCCGATAGGTTGTGGTTGATGTTTATCAATCACTTCCGCTTTAATTTTAGCAGCGATTCTTCGTCTTTCTTCCAATTCACTTGAATCTTTTTGTGCCATTAACCCACGCGCAGCTTGTGCTGTTTTAGGTCTAGAATTATCAGTGGTTGCCTTTAACAAAAATTTAATTTAAAAAATATCTAAGTAAGGGGTTTAATGTACCAAAAGTTGTTTTTGCCTTTCCATGCTCTTTTTCTGCAATAATTTATCTCTCTGTTCACGAAGATAACGCATTCTTGATTGTATGTTTTCATCGGGAATATTATCACGTTTTTTAAGTAAAGACTAATAGATTATCAAAAATTTTAGTAATAAAAATTCCCATACCCTATAAGCCAAATCACTATTTTTATTAGAATCCCCAGCTTTATTATTGTCTTTTCCACGTGATGGCTGATGTACTTGTCCTAGGGAACGACGCTTTTTATTTACATTTTCGGATGATTTTTTGTTATTTTCGTTGTTTTTACTGGGCTTATCATTTACATTATTATCCGTTTCATCACTTCTTTTTGTCTCTTGTTTGCTTGAGGCAGAACGTACCACGCGTATCTTTTCCCCATTAGACGGTAACTGAATTTGATCAATTTTTGAAATTTTTCAAAATATATTTCTAACACTCAGTTGAGACGATCGTCCACTTCTAGGATCAGGACTTCTCCTGGATGACATTGGGTCTAAAGACTGGGAAGTTCCTGGTTTATCTCCAACAGGCGATATTCCTCTTTCATTTTCTATCACTTTAATAGATTCATTTACAATTATATCCTCACTAAAGTTCATATTGTTCTCCTCATTTATTGTAGTATTAGAATTTTTCAATACAATATTCGGAGGTAAATTCAACTTTAAATTTTTTGTTGTTTCTTTCATTTCATTACCAAGTGAGATTGTAGAGAACTTAAATACATTAATAGTTTAAGCGATAACTAAAAAATTTTTCTCGTAAATAAATATTTGCCTTTTCACTAAGAGCTTTTTCAAGCAGTAATTGTTCCTTTCTTCTCATTTCTTCAAGATGTGCTTTTCCTGACAGACTTTCACGCAAAGCTCTTTCCATTTGCCCTTCAGAATCAGCTCTCATTCGCTGGTCATTTTCCCATTCTTCTTTACTTTGCCTTAAAACAGCAAGTAAAATAAGTTTTTCACTTTCATCTTGTTCTTCAGCATCCAATGCCTCCCATAATTTGGCATCTTCCTCTCCTAATAGAAGTGAACTTGGCAACAATCCTTTCATATGTTGCTGATAATTTTTTGAATATTTTAACTTCTCATTTTAAAATTAAAACCTCAATCATTCTTAATGCCTGTAATTGCAATTCAATATTTTTTCTCATCATCATTGGGACAAAAACATCAAAATGCTCTGAGGCCACAATTGGTTCCAACAGCATCTTAAATATTTTTAGAATTTATTCCCTATTTTTTCTACTTTGTCTTTGTTGGACAATTGTTGAAATTTTTCTCGATGGGCTGTTTTCAATGCTTCCATCACCCCCTCTCTATTTTGGTTGCAATCTGCACAATAAGCATTTACTAAATCTGAGACCATTTTTGTAAATTCATTATGAACTGATTGTAAACTTTCAATTGTGTTAGGAGAAGAGCCTAGATCTGGTTCTCTTTCAAAAACTAAAAATAATTTTTTTCAATTTTCAATTAAAATTATCATATATTCACCAATAGAACGTTGCTCAATAAACTGGCTTACTGGAATTTGCCACAAATCACTTCGCAAAAATTCCATAAATGAATCAAATAATTTATTATGTTCTTTTTCAATCATTTCTTTTTTTTTAAATTAATCAGAAAAACAAATAAAATAAATGAAAATATTAAATAATAATTGTTTTATTTATTTCCACACATTTACCATTAAAGTATATTTTCATGGTGCTAATGCTTTTACAATTTGTTGTCATGGAGATTAGACAGGCTAAATAAAAAGTACGGCAAACGGTAATCCTTTGTCGAACATTTACTTAAAAATCTTTTAACTTAAATAAAAAATAAAATGATCAGGAAATACGTAAATTATTTTTAAAAATATTTAAAATAATTTACAAACAAATTACAGACAAATTATTGCAAAAATAAATATGAGGAAATAAAGAAAGAATATATAAAAAAATATTTTTAATTTTAACATTATATTTTAATTTTTTTTATTTTACAATTTATTGTGTTTATTCTGAGGAAGCTAGAAGATAAAGATATAATACAAATTCATAAAAATATCGATAAATTTTTACTAATAATAATATTAATAATCTATTTTTACAAATTATCACCAAAATAATTTTAAAAAATTTTACTTCACAGATTTTCAATATTCTTCTGATAATTCCATAAAAATTAAAGTTTATTTATTTCTTAATTTAAAGTTTTATAATGAATTTATTTCTTAGATTTTAATGATCTTTAATTATTTTATTAAAATAAATTTTTTTCAAATAAATTTTATAGTTAAATTAAATTAAAAGAAAATTCAATCTTACACGCTATTAAAAAAAGATATAAAAATATAAAATGTTCAGCACAAAAATTTTATTATATTTTATATTTTAAATAAAATTATAATTTTTAATAAAATTTTCATTCAATTTAATATTTAATTTGAATGCAAAATAAATTAATGACGATTATATTTAAAATAATTAATTAAGCTTTGATCAAATTTTTTATATTAAAATTCTTGAAAAGAAATAATTTTTCACAATTTAAAAATATATTATTAGATTTTAATTGATCTCTAAGATTTAGTCCTGTCAAAAAATATATTCTACTAAAACTAATTAATTAATTTATTTATTTTGGTAATTTTAATTTATTTTTAATATTTAAATAATATTGTTATTCTAGTTGTTTTTGTTATCATTACAAATTAGATCATTCAATTCCTATATCGTAATCTGTATATCTCTATTATCTTCAATATCAATTCTAATATTTTAATTACTAATTCTAATAATTAATTTTTAAATTAATTTTTAAAATTTATTTTTAGAGTTTAATTTTGTTAAATTTTGGAGTTCGGAAATTAAATTAATTTTAAAGAATCTAGTTTGACCAATTTATTATTTAATTTAATTTATTTTTTAAATAATTTAATTTAACCTTAAATTTTTTTAAAATTCTTATAATTATAAAATAATTTTTATTAAAATATAAAAATTAAATAAATAAATAATTTTTAAATAAAATTGAGAATTTCCGTCATTTCATATAAAATTGTTCAATTCTTTTCTCTTTTTCAATACCGGAATTATTTATTTATTCATAAAATATTATGGAAGAAAAAGTATTATTTCTCTTTAAATATAAAATATTTATTTAATGTACTTTTACTAATAAATATTTCTTTTGAAAAAATATTTTTTTGTAAAAAAATAAATATATAAAATATTCTTACGTATATTTATCTGAATATCATAAATATTTTATATTTAAATAAAATTTTTATTTAACCCTTTTTGCTTGAATAAATAGCCTTAATTACGATAAAAGTTTAGGCAATGTTACTCTGTTTATTACATTAGATCTTCTTAACCCAGACTTGTCATTAGGAAATATTAGGAAGTCTGTCCTTAGGAAATCTTTATGCTAGAAAAATTAGTCTCATTTCCATTTATTTTTCTCGATTTCGGAATGTTCTTGATAATAACTTTTTTTAAAGATTATTTTCAAAATAATGGAAAAATATTATTTTTAAAAATTATTTTCCCAGAATAATATTTTTAATTACCTGCACAAATTTCTTGCCCACTTGTTTCATACATCCCCCATTTTTTTATTCACAAAACAAGAAATGCGATCTTTGCTTATTTCCAACCATTTACGAAC